>CABHPH010157556.1:0-48384 GCA_902168325.1 Peromyscus nudipes | reverse complement strand
TCTCTGCAGTCACACTGTACATGCTGACACTCTGCAGTCACACTGTACATGCTGACACTCTGCAGTCACACTGTACATGCTGACACTCTGCAGTTACTCTGTACATGCTGACACTCTGCAGTTACACTGTACATGCTGACACTCTGCAGTTACACTGTACATGCTGACACTCTGCAGTTACACTGTACATGCTGACACTCTGCAGTTACCCTGTACATGCTGACACTCTACAGTCACACTGTACATGCTGACACTTGACTAAATCCCTGAAGAGGCTGTAATGGCTCCTCTGCCAAGCCATGTGGTAACTTCTCCTTTTTTTTTTGCCTTTGCCCATGTGTGGGTGTGGTATATTGCACATGACTGGGTGGGAGTATGTGCCCCCATGCACATGCAAGCAAAGGCCAGAGGATTCTTCTTTTACTCTGCCCCTTATTTTTTGAGACAGGGTCTTTCACTGACTTCAGCTAGGCTGGCTACTCAGCAAGCCCTAGGGCTCGGTCTGACTCCTCTTTATCCCCAACCCCTGAGGCTGGGTTTAGGGGCACAAGGGTGCTCTCTTATCTACTGATCCATCTCCCTGGAAGTCCCTTAATAACTTCTTAACTACACCCCTTCCTTGCGTATTCTAAAGGGTGGAACTTGTGCTTCCAGCTGGAACTGAGTGTACATTTGTTGAATGCCAAGTGAAATGATTTCAGGATTTTCCACTGGTAACACCTTGTCTGGGATTAAAAGGAAGCCATCCTACCCAACTTAGCCATTCAAGCTCTTACCTAATCCCTTCTCTGCAGACAGGAGCTGTTCACTTTCCAGAGCAGAACAGGTCATGGTGAACAAACCTCACCGTTAGGAAACCAGAGTGTGCAGAACACCTGTCAGGACACCAGGAGCAAGGAGGAGCTTAGATGGCTTCGGGTACCACCCCTGCCAACATCCAGTTCCGGGTGGGACCACACTGGCTTTCCACAATCAGTCTTAACACAGAGGTTCAGCCCATTCTCAGTGGGACTCCTAAGAAGCTAATCTGCTTTTTGTGTCTGGGTATCCTGAGTTCAGCCTTCAGTCCTCGGAGGGGCTGCAAGTACTAATGGAGTAAAACAGGAAAAACATTTTGGGGTGACTCGCTTCTTGATCCCCCATAACAGAAGATAAATAAGAGACAAAGAAATCAGAGGGTATGGTAGCAAGCTGTAATCCCTACACTTGGGAGACAGAGGCAGGGGGATCAGAAGTTCAAGATCATCCTTAGATACATACCCAGTACGAACCAAGCTAAGTGGGACCTATGATATACTTTTTCTCTCTGTGGGGACCACAGAATAGTTGAGTGCACAGTGGGGCAAGAAGACCAAAGAGGAACAAGATGAGCTGGTCCCCCAAATGTAGATAGCCACCTGACTATGTGATGGCCATCACAGCTGAACATGACAGAAGGCCTGTGGTGACAGGGAAGGATAGGAAGTCTCTAAGGAGGACACCAGGTTTGTACTGGGGTGACAAATTGTGATATCAGTCACTGACAGCCAATCCCCTGGAGGAGTTTCTGCTCCATCTGGAACATCCCACCGTAGTGATGGGAAGGACAACTCTCCACTACAGTGGGTGCCAGAAGCCTTCATCTGGGTCTGCGATCCAGCCTCTCTGGGAGACAGTTCCTGTGAGTCAAGGGTCGCTCACTGACCAAGGACCACACGGCCCCTCTGGAGCCTTCTCTGCCAAGTACCCTCACCCCATCAGGAGAAATTCGGAGTCATTAGGTTTGCCAGTGTACATCTACAATCCCTGCATTTGGGATGTGGAGGCAGGAGGATAAGCCAGCAAAGGAGACACTGAGTTCAGATCCCCAGCAACACATAAAAGTCAGGCATGGAACCACACCTGCAATAGCAGTGCTGGGGAGGCAGAGACAGAGGACCCCTGGGGCTCACTGGCCAACCAGTCTGACTGAATTGCTGAGCTCCACATTCACTGTGAGAGACCCTGCCTCAAAACATAAGGTAGACAGCAGTGTGGAAGCACCTGATGTCGACCTCAGGTCTCCACACATGAACATATACAGGTGCAGACAGAGGAGGGGGAGGAGAGAGGAACCAACAGTTGGCTGTAGATCCATGACAACTGAGCGCTGACAGCCTGGCTTGCATAACCAAGATTGGATACCTCTGCCCACAGAGCAACGGGGAAGGACAGCAGAAGTAGTGGCTCCATTCCTCCTCTACCAGCTCAGTCCCCCAATATCACAGGACCAAGAACCAGCCCTGGATTACCCACCAAAATATGCTCAGAGCCAGGGAACAGAGCTGCTCCCTGGAGGAGATCCTGACAAAGTCATTTCTATAGGACTCGCTTTGTTTGTCTTTGTTATAACTAGACTGCTGCCTCCTCTAGGCAAAGCTTGTCCAGTAATAAACTCCTGAGTACATCCTTCATTATGAAAGGTAAATAAAGCAATAACAGGAAAACAGCCAGTCCCTCACTAAGAAAGTAAGTAAATACTTTTGTCCAGTTTGTGGAAAATTTTGAGACCCAGTGAGCAAGGGAACGCGGTGTGATTCACGGTTACCCCCAATTTTAGCGTCTGATTAATCACTTTGGATCCGACAGCGGGAGGGGTTCCAGTCAGGGTGGGTGGCTGCGCTTTGTTTATGCATTTGAAGGATAAATCACAAATGGCTAACAACATCAGGACCGTATCTTGTTATGTGTAAAAGGAGAGTGACGAAGTTGTCCTTTTGTCCATCCACCCATCTGTCCATCCTGCATAACTGAGGCCTTATGCCAGTGGGCGAGGGGAAGGCTCACCCGGCTTAGTGCTGGCTCTAGGCTGGTTTGGGTTCTATACAAGCTGTTCCGTTCAGTTGCCCTTGACCTGTTGGGCCCACAGTGTCGGGTAACAAAGCTGACCCTATCAGAAGGTGGTCACATTCTGACCTAATCCCTGACATGGGTCAGACCCACCCCACTGCCCTGAGTTCCCTGGTGCCTGACTCAGTCCCCAGCCTATCCTTAGAAAGAAGGTGTGGATCCCCCAGGAGCCATCTCCCAGCCACATCCCCACCCCTTCCAGAAGGGCCCCTGGAGGACTCCTGTTACAGCAACCAGCCCTTCCAGTTAAGCAGAAATTTCCTGTTCTGGCAATCAAGAGGCATTTCATTTTGTTTTATTTTAAATGTTCAGTACATTCCCAGGCAGCTCCACCCTTCATTCTAATTCCATTAAACCTATTCCTCTTGGACCTTTATTTTCACACATGAGAAGCAGGAGAGAGGGTGGGAAGAGAAGTTGACAAAATGAGGCTCATCCATGAAAAGCTGAAAACAAAATAAAGGGTCCTGTGTATCCCTACTCTGTGTCTTTCCTTTCTCCTGCCTCAAACATGTCACCTCCAGTCACCAAACCCAGTTAAGCTGGTGCCCAGTCTCCCCACCCCAAGGAGTACAGGCTGCATTAACTGAGCTAAAATACATAGTGTCACACACAGAAGCTGGCAATAATTAAAGGGTGAGGCAGACATCTGTGTCTTCAGACAATAACACATGTGAGTACTGTTCTTGATTTAAAACTAATAACCATGGCATGTTAATGTAACTGATGCCTCATTTGTTAGGGTCTGTGGAGAAAGAGCTATTCCTTGTCATTGATTCTCCTAAATTCATGGAGCTTACATCTTTTGTTCAAATCATTTAAGCATTCTTCTTCTTCTTTTTTTTTTTCCTCTAGAACTCTTTCTAAATATATAGTGCTATTCTCTGCTTCGCTAAGCAAAGTTCATGCAGCATAATTCATTACCCTCTGTAAGGACACAACTCTATACCCAAGGGCCTGGTGGAGCATGCAGGTGGAGCGTGGGAGTGGAGTATGTGAGTGGAGCATGGGAGTGGAGCATGCAGATGGAGCATGCAGATGAAGCATGCAGATGGAGCATGCAAGTGGAGCGTGGGGGTGGACCATGGGGGTGGAGCATGCAGGTGGAGCATGTGGGCGGAGCATGCGGGCTCTGGGTCTGTTTGTGAAACAAATAGTTATAACTTCCAAGATTGAACTTTGGTGAAGAAAACCAATAAACTATTGAGTTTGGGGGTTCTGGAGAATTCTTTATCCTTACCTCCAGTTACTCTGTTGTTTGCATTCTTATTTGTGCTCTCCAATCCTCCTGTGTCCTGCCTCACAGTGAAGTCGCTAGTCTCTTGCTACGGCTTCTGAAGTCCTCCACCATTTATTCTAGTTTTCTAGTGATCAGTAAGTGATTACAGCAGTCATGCTGGAAACCAAAGGGCCTCTCTGGGTTTAAGAAGGGCAGAATGCCAATAAGAATGCCTGTCTTGCTTTCTCTCCATTTGTTTTGAGTTTCAAACTGATGGATACTAAACTGGGTGTGGTGGTATACTCCTTTTTACCAGTACTCAAGAGGTAAGAGGATCTCTGTGAGTTCAAGGCTAGCCTGGTCTACATAGTGAGTTCCAGGACAGCCAGTGCTATGTAAAGAGACCCTGTCTCAAAAAAATTGATGAATATTAATTATACATAATAAGGGAATTCATCCTGGTATAATCTCATACACATATTACGTGTTTTGGTCATATCCACCCCATTATCTTCTTTTGTCTCCCTCACCCTCCTGATAATCCCCTTCCTCTTCCTAATTGCTCCCAGTTCTGTTTTAATGTCTTCTATTTTATTTGTTAATTTATTATTATCATTATGACTGTTGAACCAGTAAGTTGAATTCAGCTTACTTATAGGAGTATGGAGACAGTGTTCATTTCATGAGGCAAGATCTCATCCTGTAGCCAGGTTGTCTCGGAACTATGTAGCCCAGCCTGAGCCTCAAACTAACTCACAGCAATCCTCCTGACTCAGCCTCCCAAGTGCTGGAGTTACAGGCATGAGCCACCATGCCCAGCTCATTTTTGATGGGCATGTTGACCTCCCTAAGAACGTGCCCTTCCCTCTGGTGTCTGAGTTTGAAATGACTGAGCCTTCTTTAAGAACCATAGCAGAACTCATAATAAATGTGTCTCACACCGGTAGACTACCTCACCATGAATCACCCAGAAAGATGGTTTCTGATGATAGAACCTGACACCCCCGAGACAAAGCCAGCCAGGCAATGAGGAGCTCCCACCACAAGTAAGACCCACAGCATTTCTCAAATTCCAGGGGTGTGCCCCCACCCCAGGTGAAGTCATGTGCCCCACTTATTGGTGTCCAGGGTCTAACAGTCCTCCCCTCTGGGTCCACAAGTTTCAACATTTATGTAGAATCAGTCTAGCAGGACTGAGTTTCCCAGAGTCCCTAGAGCGTCTCACCTTCATGCTATAAGACTTGGAAAAGCAGATGAACAAACGCGTGAAAATCCTGATTGGCATTGGTGTGTGTGTGTGTGTGTGTGTGTGTGTTATAAAAGTAGAAAGTAGTACTATGTGGGGGAGGAAGAAATACAAGCAGAGAAGGAGGGAAAAGGGGGAGAGTAATGGGGAATAACAAAAACTAAGACAAATATCGTGTTTTCTGTCATATGTAGAATCTGTACTGACATATACACGACATGAAAGTTGTCATGGGACTATCTGGGGACAGCATTTATACCAGATGGAAGAAGGTGTGATGGAGAGGGTACCAGGGGTCAAATATGAACAAAGTACAATGATATGCACGCCTAAAAATGTCAAAAGGAAACCTATCATTTTTGTATTCTAACTAAAAACGAGTAGCAACAGTAACGAATCCTGATTCTTTTAGCTTACCAAGAAACAATTAGGGTTCAGTCTTGTATCCCATCAGCCCCAGAGTCTAACAAGCTAATCCAACACTGGAGACAAGAGTCGGGAAATGAGATGGGCTAGCCTTGGATCCAGGACTCCTATAGCAGATGGAATATTGCTGAGGCCTCTGATACCATGTCAAACTCAAAACAAACCAATTACACCATGGATTTTCTTCCTCTTCTAGTTGTAGCAGGGAGCCAGAGCTCTCATAGCTGATCAGAGTAAGTCAGGGAGACAGAATTCTTGGGCCTCATCCCTGGGTCAGCAGCTGCCTCACCAGGTGACCTTGGCCAGGCTGCCTGAGTGCTTTTGGGCTCCATTTGTAAGCTATAAAACATCCTTCTGCTCGTGACACAGGGAGAGATTTTGTCAACTGATGTTCAGAAAAGCTTGCATCTCCAGATAAGAGCATTCAGGAGTTCTGAGCTCTGTTCTCAGCCGAGGCCTTTGTACACAGGGTTTTATTAACATCAGCTTCTCTAGCTTCTCTTTGGGGAAACAATTCTATAATGTTACTTATGCTCATCCTGGTGACTCGATGAATTTGCCAGCAGCTTAGACTTTTCTTCTGACCAGGTCTCTTTCATAAGTGATTGACTCAATTCCTCCAACACTAAGAACAATACTTGAACCACAGAGGTGGTTCAGGAGGTAAAGGTGCTTGCCACCAAGACTAAGAGCCTACATTCAATCCTGGGGACCTACATGGTGGAAGGAACACACAGACAAATTGTCCTCGGACCTCCACATGAATTCCATGGCATGTGTGCATGCACATGCATACACACACACACACACACACACACACACACTATAAACATAATAACAATTATAAAATAACAATTTTAATGAGGTTTCTTCTTAAAATCTTGGGTGTATATGATGCACCTGATGTTAGAGAAGTCCATGGTCATTCTTAATAAAAGTCCAGGTGTGCAAAGAACAAAGCTCAGAGCTTCTGAAAGTTTTCATCTGGAGATATAAATCCTCCCAGCCAGCAGTTGGTAAAATCTCATCCTTTAAACAGTGGAGTACAGGTACCTGAAGACAGCCTAGAGTGTCAGCCCTTACCTTCTGCCATGCTTCCCTGTGTTTTTCAGGATAGCTGCTGGCCTGTGAGCTTCCAGGGAGTCTGTTGTCTAGTCACTCTGGCATGAGAGGCTCACGCTACCACATCCAGCTGCACATGGGAGCTGGGGATCTGAACTCCGGTCCTCACCTTGTGCACCAAGCACGTTACCTACTGAGACATCGCCCTTGTTCTTTACTAGGAGTGAGGGTGGGGAATGTTGAGACAGGGGTGGGAGGTGTTGAGACAGGGTCTGTCACTCTGTAACTCAGGCTGGCCTAGAACTCCTGACAATCTTTCTGCCTCAGCCTTCCAAGTACTGGGATTACAGGAGTGATCCTCTACTCCTAGTGTATTAATAATTCTAAAAATATTAGATGTAGATAGGACTTTCTTTCTTTCTTCTTAGTCTTTTTTTTGTTTTTTTCAAGACAGGGTTTCTCAGTGTAACAGTGCTGGCTGTCCTGGAAGTCACTCTGTAGACCAAGCTGGCCTCAAATGCTCAGAGATCCACCTGCCTCTGAAGTGCTGAGATTAGAGGCATGTGCCACCACCACCCAGCTAGGATTTTTTTTTTTTTCGAGACAGGGTTTCTCTGTGTAGTTTTGGTGCCTGTCCTGGATCTCACTCTGTAGACCAGGCTGTCTTCAAACTCAGAGATCCGCCTGGCTTTGCCTCCCCAGTGATGGTAAAGGCATGCGCCACCACCTCCCAGCAGATTTTTTTTAAGACAGTGTTTCACTGTGTAGCACTGGCTAACCTAGAACTCGCTGTGTAGACCAGGCCAGCCTCAAAATCACAGAAATCTTCCTGACTCCCCAGTATTAGGATTAAAGTCATACACCACCATCTCTGGCCCCTACATAGGATTTTTGAGGCAGGGAATCATGGAGTCCAGACTGGCCTTGCTCTCCCTATGTAGCTGACGATGACCTTGAACTCCTGATCCTCTAGCTCATATGTCCCATGTGCTAGGGTGTGTGCCACCATATCCAGGAAAACTGGATTTCCCTATATCAAATTGTGGATTGGATGTAAGCTGCCCATGCTAGCCCAAAATTTTGGTTTTGAATCTTTTAGGAAACACGATGCTTTTTGCAGTGGATAGTTACTCTCTGACATTATTACTTCTAGCAGCTGTATTGGAGTCAAATCGACACACAGTTAAATACTGTTTGACTCCCATAATTTGAAAAGTTGGGGCATGTGAATTCACCCAGGCAGCCACAATCAAAACACTGACCGAGTCCACATCTCCGCCACTTCACTTGCGTCCCTTTGCTGCCCTTTGCTGCCCTTTGCTCTGTCCATTCCTCCACAGTCAGCATTTTCAAGAATCTAACCTGTATAAAAACATGTACTAGCCAAGCCGTGTTGGTGGTGAGTGCCTTTAATCCCAGCACTCAGGAGGCAGATGCAGACAGATCTCTGAGTTCAAGCTCAGCCTGTTCTACAGAGTGAGTTCCAGAACAGCCAGAGCTACACAGAAAAACCCTGTCAAAAAAAAAAAAAAAAAAAAAAAGCACGTGCTCCTTTTTGTCTGGCTTGCTTCCTGAGGGTCCCCTGTGATTCATCCCTGGGGTTGGGTGTATCTTGGGGCTCATGTTCCATGAATCCTTTCCACTGGAGAATAGTCCTTCATGTGTGGATGGGTCAAAGCCGTTCGTCCCCTCACCTTTGGAGGGACGTCTTTTGTACAGATTGACGCTCTCATCCCTCTTCAGTGAACATCCAGAAATGGCTGGGCGTGTGGCACAACATGGCTTTTTTGAGTAGAAAAGCTTGGCATGCATGAACTCCTACTATATGTGGTTCTCCTGATACAGCCAAGTGCTCATTACAGATTCAAAACTATCTTTTCCTCATTTTTCCTGACATCATGATAATAATAAAAAGCTGTGGGCAGATTTTTCTTTGGGCCACCAGCTCACAAAAAATGACATGGAGACTTATTATTAATCATGAAAGTGTGGCCTTAGCCTAGGCTTGTTTCTAACTAGCTCTTATAACTTAAATTAACCCATATTTTTAAATACATGTTCTTGCATGCACTGGTTACCTCATCTCCATTTTGCCCATCCTCCATCCACCGTATCTGACTGGCAACTCTGCCTTTCTTCTTCCCAGAGCTCTCTCCATCCAGAAGTCCTGCATACCTCCTGCCTAGCTATGGGTCGTGGAGCTTTTTATTAAACCAGCCAAAGTGACACATCTTCACACAGTGTAAAGGAATATTCCACAACAAAAAGCATTTGCTTCTTTGTTACACAATGCGGTTTTTCAAGTGTTCTTTCTCATAGCACCCAAACATATCCTTAAAGCAATTTCTTCCTCTGCCTTAGCCAAGTAGACTAGAGCCTTAGTTACTGTTCTATCGCTGTGAGGAGACACCATGACCATGGCAACTTATAAAAGAAAGCATTTAAGCTGAACAACAGTGGAGAGGGTGCCTGAGCGGACCTTCCCCTGTAATCAGATGGGTGACTACCTCAATTGTCATCATAGACCCTTCATCCAGTGATTGACAGAAGCAGATGCAGAGATCCACAGCTAGGCACAGGGCTGAGCACCTGGAGTCTAGTAGAAGAGAGGGAGGAGGGATTGTACAAGCAGGGGCGGGGTTCAAGATCATGATGGGGAAACCCACAGAGACAGCTGACCCAAGCTAGTGGGAGCTCACGGACTCTGGATGGACAGCTGGGGAACCTGCAGGGGACCGAACCAGGCCCTCTGAACATGGATGACAGTTGCGAGGCTTGGTCTGCTTGTGGGGTCCCTGACAATGGGACATGGGTTTATCCCTGGTGCATGAACTGGCCTTCTGGAGCCCACTCCCTATGGAGGGATACCTTGCTCAGCCTTGATGCAGGGGGGAGGGCCTTGGGCCTGCCTCAACTTGATGTGCCAGACCTTGTTGGCTCCCCCATGGGAGGCCTTACCCCCTCTAAGAAGTGGATGGGGGGGGTGGAGAGAAGATGGGAGGGAAATGGAAGAAGGGGAGGGAAGGGGAACTGTGGCTGGTATGTAAAATGAAAAAAAAAGTTTAAATAAAATGAGAGAGAGAGAGAGAGAGAGAGAGAGAAACTGTTCATCTAATTACCAAGCTCTGAGCCACCTTCTCATGCTACTTAAATTCGGAAGTAATAAATATGGTGGGCACTGTTGACAGCAAAGCTTGCATTTTTTCCTGTTTCTTGTCTGAAATAACCTCATCCAATTGTTGGAGAAGACTTTTAGTGATGGCCAGGTATGGTAGCAATGCCTGTAATCCAGCACTTGAGAGCTGAGTTCAGGAGGATTAGGAGTTCAAAGTCAGCCTCACCTACATAGCTAATTTCAAGTCAGTGTGGTCTTTATTGAATCCTGTCTCAAAACAAACAACCCTCTTGGTAAGACCTTTAGAATTAGAATCTTCTCTTCAAAACATTAATCCTGGCGCCTAAGAGCACTGGCTGCTCTTGCAGAGGACCTGGGTTCAGTTCTCAGCACCCACATGTCAACTCAGAATTGCTTGCAACCTGAGTTGGAAATGGATGCCCTGTTCCAGCCTCCTTGGGCACCAGGCACATACATTGTATACATACATACATCCAGGCACACATGCACATAAAATAAAATAAATAAATCTCAAAAATGCGCACACAGCTCTAGACCTGGCCCTCTACCTGCTTCTACCCTGCTTCTTCCTGCCTGCTGCTGCCTTCTCTCCCTGGACAACTTCTAGTTTCCTCTGTGTTCTAAAAACATTTTCGGTTGAAAGTTACAGCACATAGTTCTAAAGAGAGCCCTTGGCTTTGAGACAGCTAGTTTCTTATTGCAACCAATTAAGTTGTATCAACCCCAACATGTAATATACTTTCATTTGGATTTTCAAAATTAAAAATAGAATTATCAAGGCACTAGGGGGGACTGGAACTTTTAAAATAATATTGGGATGGGGAAATCGTCACAAAGAAGATGAAAAACCTAGAATTCATGAAGAAAATTGCCAGACTGGGGGCAGGTGAGGTGGCTCAGTGGAAAAGGATGGCTGCTGCTAAGCCAGGGGATCTCAGTTCAATTTTGGGTTCCACATAGTGAAAGGAAAGAATCGATTTGCAGAAGTGGTCCCCTGACATCCACACGTGTGCAAAAGCACACACACAAAATGAGTAAATGAGTGAAGAAGAAATAAACGAAAGAAAAGAGCAATCGTGGTGACCATTCCTGCAGTCCTAGAACTAGGGAGACTGACACAGGAAGATGACGAGATAAAGGTCGGTCTGGGCTATGTGGAGAGACCCTGTCACACACAGAGAATTAGATCAAAGTAATAAAATAACAATAAACGAAACTTAAAAGCTTGCAAACAAATATCTAATTCTTTTAAGCATCCAAGATATTACTGGTCTAATGTCTTCGACTCATCCTGAAATGATGAACAAAATTGATCAGTATAGCAAAATGTTGATATGGATCCCAAATGGCCATGTATGTTTACTACAGAATTCTTGCAACCTGTCTAAATGTGTCTTAGTTAGGGTTACTACTGCTGTGATGACCAAAGCAAGTTGGGGAGAAGAGGATTTATTTTGCTCACACTTCCTCAGCACTGTTCATCACTGAAGGAAGTCAGGGCAGGAGCTCAAAAAGGGCAGGAACCTGGAGGCAGGGGCTGATGCAGAAGCCATGGAGGGGAGCTGCTTACTGGCTTGTTCCTCATGGCTTGCTAATCCTGGCTTGCTCAGCCTGCTTTCCTGTAGAACCCAGGACCACCAGCCCAGGGATAGCACCACCCGCAGTAGGCTGAGCCCTCCCCCATGGATCACTAATTGGGAAAATGCCTCACAGCTGTATCTCATGAAGGCATTTCCTCACTTAAGGTTTTCTCCCTTCAAATGACTCTAGCTTGTGACAAGTCGATAGAAAATGAGCCAACACTTTCGTTTCTTTTTCTTCTTTTTCTTTTTATAGCCCATGGTAACCCAAATTCACTTATGTACCCAAGGATGATCTTGAACTTCTGATCCTCCTGCCTCTACTGCCCCAGTGCTGGGCCTGCACCCCCAAACCTAGCTTGAAACTTTTCTTGATAAAAGTACTGGGAAAGGAACACCTTAAAACCATATTATAAAACTCCTTGGAACTATAAAAAGTGCAAACTAACAAATTTAAGTGTTTAAAAAATATCCAAAAAGTAAAAAGTAAAGAAAATTCTCATTCTCACTGGGGATTAACACAAATTTACAAATCTTGACAATGCTCACACCCAAAAAAACATGACAAAAATATGTAGGCAAAGATATTTGTTGCTCTATTGTTTAAAATACAAAAGGAAATGAAAGAGGACAGAGGGGTGGTGGTGGTGGGGCTCAATGGGCAAAGGGCTTGCCATACAGCTGTGAGGACCCGAGTTCAGATCTCCAGCCCTCACGTAAACAGCCAGGGTAGAGACACTTGCCTGAAAGCCCAGCTCTGAGCAGGTAGAACCAAGAGGATCCCGGGAGCTCATGGACCAATTGGCCTAGCCTGTCTATGAGCTCCAGGGCTCAAACACTCAGGTGGAAGGGGCTAGCAGGACAGCTAGTAGAGAAAGGCAGATCCTGGAAGGAAGCCACAGGGAGGGGGAAGAAAAGATCTGACACCAAAAAAGTTGTCCTCTGACCTCCACACAAATGCTGTGGTGTGAGCATGTGTACACACAGGCACACACACACTCATGCACACACACACACTCACACACACACTCACTCACACACTCACACACATACACACACACACTCACTCAAGCATGTAAGAGAGAGGGGAGAGCACTTAAGAAATGAATATAGTAGACAGCAATAGAAGAAAGGCATCATCTGGCCTCCACATAATTGTGCAAATGCACAAGCACATGCACAGACACACAAACACACAAAGGAGGAGGAGGAAGAGGAAGAAAGGAAAGAAGGCAGAGATAATCCACAGGATGCCGCCATAAATGATGAAATAAATGGCGGCGTGCTCAGGCTTCTGACTCCAGCCAGCTGCTGGAGTGCCGGGCCTTTGCACATTCTGACAAGGATGAGCCGCAAGTTCAATGGCTCTTTGAAAGATGACCATCACAGAACGAAGTAGATAACATGACCGTTTCCATAAAAGCTAATAGACTTATGAGTGAATGCAAATGCACGGCGAAGAAAGGGCCCCAGACTTAGTCAATGAACTCATCCCAAGAAAGACTGAAATTAGCTGGGAATGGCCTACAATCCCAGCACTGGGGAGTCTGAGGCAGGAGAACTGTCACAAGTTCAAAGCAGTCCTGAGTTACATAGTGAGCTCAAAGCCAGTTTGGGCAGCAAGACCTTGCATTAAAAAATTAGGGTAAGTGTGGTGGTGTACAGCTTTAATCCCAGCGTTTGGAAGGAGAGGCAGGGGAGTTTGAAGCCAGTCTGGTCTGCAGAGTGAGTTCTAGACTGGCCAGGGCTACAGAGTGGGATGTCTCAAAAAAGACTAAAGAAAGAGAAAAGAAAAACACAGAAAGTAAAACTGCGGGGGTAGGGGGCAGGGAGAAGAATGGGGGTCACTTAGCTGCTACTCTGTGAACATTTGTATTATTTGGACTTCTTATCACAAGGGTGAGACACTTTGATAACTTTAAATTGCCTAAACTGACCCAAGACACCAAGAATGATTACTATCTAAATATCTCTAAAATGCCTTGTGAACTATTAATTATTAATTGTTGATTCAATCATCCACGTATTTTCCTGCCTCGCATCGAAAGCGTCAGCCTTGCAGGCAGACTGTTGGCGTGTTTTTATGGGCTACTCCTGGAGTTCTCATGTGAATGCCTCAGCACTCATGCCTGCAAATCAAATGGTCACAAGCCTGTAAATCATGTGAAAATGGTCTTTCTTCTCCCAACTTCATTCCCCAGGGGCACAGCCCAACTCTGGATGCAAGTCTGGTCTCAATAGAAGCCCCATTGAAAGCAAAGTCATCTTAAACATAATGGAATGCATTTTGAGCTAAATGCCAATGGGGTCAGTGAGCAGAGATTGTTGGAAAAAAAAAAAAGCACATTGCAACCCAAATGCAATGGAGGTGAGGATGAAAAGGAGGCAAGCAGAGGGTGGTGAAGGCGAGGGGAAGAGAACAAATACTGTTCTGACGTAAGTTTCCAAGAGTCTAACCTACGACAAAATCCTAGAGGCCCTTGGCTACGGAGGCCTGGGCGAGTCCCTGAGCAAAGGACTCCCTTCAGGAAAGCAATGAGACCTTGGAGGCAGACACAATGGTAAACAGTGCCACAAAGTGAAGACTTCTCACTCACTGACTGGAAGAAAAGGACAGAGGTGCAAAAAGAGTTGAGTCTACACACACACACTTTAAGAAAGATTATATGTAAATGATGGAAGAGCTTCTAACCCCCTGGAGACCATGAGAGCATTGGACATGCTGCCCTGAAGTTCAGTAGGGACAGTTGAAGTCAAGCAAAAACCACCCATACGTAGGCATGGTAACACAGCCAAGAACAGAATGCTAGTCACGGGGCAAGCTCATGCTACCTCCCTAAAGGAAGACTTTTGAGGGAAGCAGGGGTGACTGTGTCCTCATTCTGCATGCTCTGTTCCTTCAGTGCACGTGTGTTAAGTATATAATTAGGGACAGATGCTATGTCAAGCTTTGGAAATGAAGAAATGTAAGGCATGACCCTTTTTCTGGAGAATTTCATCACCTGGTGGGTAAATATTTACAGTATAAAAATGTTTGTGTACGTTGGAATAGCAGTAGAAGTCAACAGGAATGGACTAAGAGAGAGAAAAGGCTAACCCAGTGTCACAGAAGGTCACCTCTGAGTTGGACTTTAAAAATAAGTAGGCGCTCCAGAGAACAAGAAGCCACAGACTGAGAGGAAATATTTGCAAAACACATATTTGAATGGACTGCTGTCCAGTACATCCAAAGGACCCTTAAAAACTCAGCAATTAGAAAACAACCTAAGCTGAATTTGATGAAAAATGCCTCTAATCCCAGCACTCAGGAAGAAGAGTTCAAGATCAGCCTCAGCTACATGGTTTGAGGCCAGCCTGGGTTACAAAAGACCTTGTCTCCAAAAGAAATAAAAAGAGCTGAACAAAACAAATAAATATAATGTAAAAACGGGCATCATCTCTGAACTGAGACTTCACAGGCGATCCAGAGACGGTAAGCATCTGCGAAGACACTGTACTGTCACGTGTCATTGGAGAACTGCGCAGCCGCGCACACTTATTAGCAAGCCATTCGAAGGGTGACCGTATCAAGTACTGCCAAGGAAGGATGTGGAGAGAAAGATCTCATGCCCATTGCTGGTGTGAATGCAAAGTGGACCAGCTATGTTAAAGACAGTTTAGCGCTTCCTTATACAACTCAACACGCTCTTTCCAAAGGATACAGACACTGAATTTGTAGGTATTTACCAAATAAACTTAAACTGCATCTATAGCATACCCTGCCCACAGAGGTTATGACAGCTTTTTTCACAATTGCCAAAACCTGGAGGCAACCAAGATGTCCTCCCCTGGGTAAGTGGGCAGACTGTGGTATATCCAGACAGTGGTATGTCCGGAGTACTCAGCACTAACTGTAAGGAGTTCTTTAGCCATAAGAAGACAGGGTAAGTACATACGACTAAATAAGAGAAGCCAGTCTAAACAGACCACAGACTACGTGACATTTCAGAAAAGACAAAACTGTAATGACTGAAAAGATCAGGAGTTAGGAGGGAGGAAGAGTGAAGAGGGAATTCCTGAGGGTTTTTAGAGCAGAGCATCTCTACTACAATACTGTAACAGCGGATACAAGCGTTAGCTAGTCTCTTTTTTTTTTGTTTTTGGTTTTGGTTTTGGGTTTTTTGGGGGGAGGGTTGTTGTTATTGTTGTTGTTTTGTTTTGTTTTGTTTTGTTTTGGGGGGTAGTTCGAGGCAGGGTTTTTTGTGTAATCCTGGCTGTCCTGGAACTTCCTCTGTAGACCAGACTGGCCTCGAACTCACAGAGATCTGTCTCTGCCCCCCAAGTGCTGGGATTAAAGGTGTGTACCACCACCTGCTTATTAGCTATTTTCTTATTGATGTGATTTAAAAAGAAAGAAACTGGCCACTAAAGAAAGAAAAGGTAAACCTGGCAAGATGGCTCCTCAGGAACAGGCACTTGCCAGCTGTTCTGGCAACCTGAGTCCATCCCCAGGATCCACGTGGTGAAAGGAGAGAGTAAACTCCTGCAAGTGTCCTTTGACCTACACACTCAGTGAGGCATGTCTGAGCGCCTGTGCACACACGCACACACGCACACATGCATGCACACGCACACACACACACACACACACACACACAGTAAATTAGAGAAGAAAATGGAGACTGGAGGGGCTTACTCTGGCTCCGAGTTTGAAGGGACAGACCATCAGGATGGGGAAGCTACGGCAGCAGGAGGGTGAGGCAGCTGACACCCTTTTTTTTTATTCAGTAAGAGCTCCCGCCCATGGCATGGTGCCAGCTCCATTCTGTGGCGGTCCTCTCTAATCAGTTAAACCTCTCTGGAAACACCTTCAGACACATCCAGGGGTGTGTCTCCTAGGCCTTTTCAAATCCGATCAAAGTGATAATAAAGATTAACCATCTGGTGGCAGACCTGCGTGAGTTGGAGGCCAGCTTGGTCAATTGAGAAATCCTGTCTTAAAAAAAAAAAAATTATCCATCACATGTGGAATGTTACATTTGCCTAAATCATAGAATGTCCAGAATGATGAGAGCGTCCGATTTCATGTCAACTGTGGGCGCTGGGTACTAATGGCATGTCAGTGTAGGTCCATCAGGTATGACAAAGGAACCACTGTGGGGACGGTGCCCACAAGGGAGGAGGCTGAGGTGATACATGAGGACGCTGGAGACTCTGCATGCTTTGGGCTCAAATTTGCCACGAACCTACATCTTTTCTAAAGACAGAAATCTACTTAAGACATTGAGATTCCATCTCATCCATCAGAATGCTTATTATTAAGAAAACTTAGTAAGTCCTGACAAAGATGTGGGATAAAGGGAGCACCTCTCCATTGTTGGTGGGAGTGTAAATTAGTCGACCATTATGGAAGTCAGTGTGGGCTTCCTCAAAAAATGAAAATTATCGTGTGGATCGGAGGGCAGGAAGAACACTCAGCAAACGAAGTCGCTAGCTAACAAGCCTGATGACCCAGGTCGGATCCCCTACATAAAAAGCCACATGGTGGCACACATATGCAGTCTCAGTACTCTATGTTGATGAGATGGGAGGCATAAACAGAATCATCCAGAAGCTCAAAGACCAGTTATCCTAGAGTACATGCTGCAGCAGCAGAAACAAGAGAGACCTTGCCTCAAAAAGTGCAAGGCGAGGACCAACTCCTGAAAGCTGTTCTCTGACCCCCACATACATGTCATGGCACCCCAGTGCTCGCACATGCTCACATGCATGAGTGCACATACATACTACACACAGTAAACAAGTAAAAATATTTAAAATAATTTATTTAATTTTATTTTATGTACATTGGTGTGAGGGTGTCAAATCCTCTAGAACTGTAGTTACAGACAGCTGTGAGCTGCCATGTGGGTGCTGGGAATTAAACCTGGGTCCTCTGGAAGAGCAACCAGTGCTCTTAACCATCTCTCCAGCACCATAAAAATATTTTATAATGCTTAGAATTGTCATATGACCCAGCTATACCACTCCTGGATGTATACATGAAAGACTCTAACACACCACGGAAATGCTTGCACACTTGTTTTATTGAAGCATTATTCACAATAGCCAAGAACCAGACTAAGTGTCCATCAAATATGAATGGGTAAAGAGAACGTGATGTATACACACAATGTAGTTTTATTCATCCATAAAGAACAAAATTATGTCATTTTCAGGAAAATGAAAACAACTGGAGATCAGACATTAAGCAAAATAACTCAGACTCAAAAAGATAAACAGGATATATTTCCTCTCATCTGTAGACCCTAGTTTTATATACACAGAATCGCACGTGTGTAGCTAGAGTTTTCCTGCCTGGCCCACAGTCAGGACAAATCTCTGCCACCCGCCAGTCCCACAGCCGCTCAGACCCAACCAAGTAAACACAGAGACTTATATTGTTTACAAACTGTATGGCCGTGGCAGGCTTCTTGCTAACTGTCCTTATATCTTAAATTAATCCATTTCTATAAATCTATACCTTGCCACATTGCTTGTGGCTTACCGGCATCTTCACATGCTGTTTGTCATGGCGGCGGCTGGCAGTGTCTCCTCAGCCTTCCACTTCCCAGAATTCTCTCCTCCTTGTCCCACCTATACTTCTTCCTGCCTGACCACTGGCCAATCAGTGTTTTATTTATTGACCAATAAGCAACATGTTTGACATACAGACCATCCCACAGCACACGTGTATGTAGGACATGAAAATAGAGAAGGCTGTTTGGAGGAATGCACGGGAATAAGGGGAGAGGAGAGTGGAGCAGAGAGGTGGATGCACATGATGTGCTTATATGCAATGTCTTAGTGAAGACATCACTAAGTACAACCGCTATATGTCAAGTAAATGAAATCTACTTAAAAGAGAATGCATAGGGGCTGGAGAGAAGGCTCAATGATTAAGAATGTATACTGCTGGAGCAGAGAACCCAGGCTGGTTCCCAGCATGACACCCAGCCTCCTGTAACTCTAGTACCCCGGGATTCAATGTGTCTGCCTTCCAAGGACACTTGCACTCCTGTGCATGTGTGCACACAAAATTTAATCTTAAAGAGAAAGAGAGAGGAAGGAAAGAAGGAAAGAAGGGAGGGAGGGAGGGAGGGAGGGAGAAAGGAAGGAAGGAAGGAAAATGAATAGGTAATGAGGTAGCATACGCCCAAACATGGGCTCCCATAGTGAGTGAGCGGCAAAGTCAAGCCCAATGAATTCCCAGTGAAACACTAGCGTTAACAAACACACAGATGTATTACTAAAGACTGTCATTATATATAAGTTCCCCAGAAAGCCAAGGTTGAGCACTGGCAGATTACAAATTTAAAGCACCAACCCCAGAGATTCACTGAATTTGCCGATGACTTTATGAAATAGATGGCATTGTTGCTGATGTTCTTATTTTAACAGATTAGAAAACTTGGATTTACAAATTCCCCAAAGCCACAGAGGCAGTGAGAGCAGATACACAAACCTGTCTACTAGCAAAGTCTGTCCTGTGAACCAGCACCCTCAAGGGACTCACTCCACTGCCACCCCCAACCCTCCTTTGTCGTAAGTGGAAGTCCGTGACCTTGTGTAACAAATTCAGACCCCACCTAGCTTGGGTAGAGAGTATCCATTGCTCAGCTGGGAATCAGTGGCAGGATGTCACCTCGGGGCTGTCTCTGGAGCCTCACACCAGTTCCCTAACACAGCCATGCATGTGGATCTAAAGGTGTCATCAGTCTACAAGGGGATTCCGGCCACAGCAGTGAGGGTCATGTTCCTCTTTGGTTAAATGACACTCCCCAGAGGAATGATCTTTATCTCTAGGTGTTGACATCTCCCTGTCCTAGACAGTGTGAGCACCACCCTGTCTGCTAAATAAGCCACCACAATGAGGTAGAGCTTTTCAATTAAAAAAAAAAGTAGGACTCAGGGTAAAAATTGAGCCAAGAGGCAGTAAAATATGGTTGCATATTTGGTAAATTTGTCATGGGAACCTTTGGGACTCAGAGATCTGCTTCCCTCAGCATTGTGGAGCAACGGCAATTGCCACACTTAATTAATGGCCGTGACTTTTAGGATAGCAGTTTTGAAATGCCCGTCCTTGGACTAAGTAAGTCCCTGATGAAGTGTTAATAAAAGCAATTCAAAAAGCAGAGGAAACAACATGCTTTCGCAGTCAGGCATATAATACGCCTACCACAAACTCAGAAGTAGCAACATGACTTTTCTAATCGCCTACCTTGGGAAGAGCTCTCCTTTATTCCGAGGCCATTGTTACTTGTGTGTCGTGTTGTGTTTGGTGTATGTGCCTGTTAGTGTGTGCATGTGCGTGTGTGGAGGTCAGAGGCTGATGCCGGGTGTCATCAACTGAGCACTCCCCATCTTTATTTCTAGGGGTAGGGTCTCTGTCTATGTGTGAAGCTCGTCTATTCAGCGAGGTGGCTGGCCAGAGAGCGTCAGGGACCTGCCTGTCTCAGCACTGGAGTTACAGCTGCATGCTGCCACACCCCTCTGTGAACCTGGTTCTGGAGATCCAAACTCAGGTGTTCCTGCTCACAAGGCAGGCACTTTACTGAGCAAGCCCTCTCTCCAGTCCCTGTCTTACCTTTTTTTTTTTTTTTTCTTTACTTATTTTTTTCTGTGTAGCCCTGGCTGTCCTGGAACTCGCTCTGTAAACCAGGCTGGCCTCGAACTCAGAGATCCACCTGCCTCTGTCTCCTGAGTTCTGGGATTAAAGGTGTGCACCGCCACCACCGCCGCCGCCGCCGCCGCCGCCGCCGCCGCCGCCGCCGCCGCCACCACCACCATCACCACCACCATCATCACCACCACCCAGCTGCTGTCTTAGCATTTTTAAAAGTTTTTTTTTAAAGACTTTATTTTTTTAACTTGTATGAGTGTTTTTCCTGTATGTATGTCTTGCACCACAGGCATGTCTGGTGTCCACAGAGGCCAGAGGGGACAGAAGATACCCTGAACTGGAGGTACAGACAGCTGTGGGCTGCCACATGGGTGCTGGGAATCAAACCCAGGTCTTCTGGAAGAGCCGTCCATGCTCTTAATCACTGAGCTGTCTCTCCAGCACTTCCTCCCCTGCCTTTTTAACATGCTAAGTTATGGGTCCAAAATTTTGGTCCAACTGTTGCACTTAGCAACCTTATTCGGCCATTTAACCAGCATTGATGAATATCTATCCTCTACCAGACTCTGAGAAATGTCTCAGCGAGTAAGATTTACTACCTGCTGCTCAGAGACCACCGAGTGGGAAATGGCCCAAGGAACACGATGGAGGAGAAGCATCCAGCATTATGGATGCATATGACGGGTCACCTCGCTAGGGCATCTGGGAAGTTTCCTCTGAGCAAATAACAGGCAAGCTGAGACCCAAGGATGAGCAGAAACTGGTGGACAGCAGTAAGGAGCCAATGGAGGTTGTAAGCTCTGGGCCAGCAGGATGCCCACATCACAGGATCATGTCACTAGTCCATGTCTGGGAAGTCGGGAGAGTGCCAGCATGCTGCCCTGTGAGCCAGAATTCCACGCATAGTCTGTGTCCCTGGGGATGTTATTGAGTGCTGGCAGCCATCACCAGCTGACATGTCGACCTGTGCACTGTCAAGTTCTGTTGGATAAGTGACGAATGCTCTGTGAGTAAGAGTCTGCCACCTCTGGCAAGACTGGGCAGGAGGGTCATTTTGCTGACCACTCCATGTTTCAGGTTTGTTTGTTTGTTTGTTTGTTTGTTTGTTTGTTTGCTCTCATGTCTAAAAAAACAAGGTTTAGACTGGAATGACCTGAATTCAATCTCTGGAATTGAAGGAGAGAACCACTAACTCACAAATTGTACTTAGATGGACATATACACACATACACACATACACACAAACACACACACACACACACACACACACACACACACACACGCACGCACGCACGCACACACGCACGCACGCACACACGCACCTGCACATACACACACCATGTTAAAGAAATATTTAAAAAACACATAAAATATCAAGGTTGGTTTTTAGTGATAGTGAGGCCAATGAGATCCACCCTGAGATGATATGTGATCTTGTTGATCTCTTTAGTTCCTCCCCACCTTCAAGCCTCTGGTGTGATCACAGTTAACAACAATAACAATAATAAAACACAGTTTAGTCTTTAAATCTGCCCCCCTCCCTCCTCCTTTCTCCTTCTCCCTCTCCTTTCCCCTCCTCTCTTCTCCTCCCCCCTCCTCCCCCCTCCTCCCCTCCTCTACACCTTCTCCACCCACCCCCCTTTTCTTTGGCTTTTTCAGACAGGTTCTATAACTTGCTATCTAGACTATGCTTCCCTCAGACTTGCAACAATCCCCCTGCTTCTGCCTCCAGAGTGCTGGTATCATGCTGATGAGCCTCCACATCCCGGCCTGAGTCTTCTCAGGTTGGCATCCACAGGCTGAGTACCTGACAGGTGTCACATTGTATGTTTAAATTTACTTTTTTTGAATTTGTTTTGTTTTGTTTTGTTTTGTTTAAGGAAAGGTCTCACGCAGCCCAGGCTTACTCACTATATATAGTTGAGACTAGCCTTGAACTATGATCCTCCTGCCTCTAGGCCCCAAGTTCTAGAATTATAGGTGAATGCCACCATACCTGGATGGTGTACCAACAAGCCCATACCAGCCTGCCAGGTCAGTATAATTACCACAGTGTTCTGGATGAGCAACTATGAAGTACAGAGCAGAAGCTCCTCAGTCCCATCCCTCCTGAGCTACCGAACCAGCACTCAAACCTGGCCCTCTCTGATTGTGTTCCAGGGCTGTCTGCAGCCATCAACACTCCCATGAAGTCTTTGGGCTAGCCTTGGACTCCTCATTGTGCCACTCAAAGTCTCTCCTTCCTGTTCTTCTCCTTGAATAATGGGCAGGGAGATCCGTTTATCAGATGTGGACTGCGGAAGCACCCACATTGCCCTGTAGTACTTGATTTACGTTGCTGCACATGACCTTCCCATCACCACCTCTCTCCCCGACTGGGATGAGCCCAAGGAACCCAAGTGGACAGTGACTGCAACTGACTGAATGTTGGTACTCGGTCCCAAATTTACGTATTGAAACCCTCATCTGCAATATGATGGTATTAGAAAGGAGAATGTCCCACACGTAAATTAGCTCATCAGTGCAACTAATGTCTACATACAAGGATACCCAAGGCATACCCTCTGCTATTTGAAGACAGAGTAAGAAAACGAGCATTATGAAAAAAAAAAAAAACCTCTCGCCAGGGACCAAATCTACTGGGACCCAGCCTCCAGAGCTACGAGAAAGAAATTTTCTGCTCTGTATAATTCACTCTGTGTGGTGATATATTGTGTACCCCAATAAAGCTTGCCTGAGGATCAGAGGACAGAGACAGCCACTAAATTAGACATAGAGGTCAGGCAGTGGTGGCACACACACCTTTAATCCTATCACTGGGGAGGCAGAGATCCATCTGGATCTCTGTGACTTCAAGACCACACTGGGCTACATGAGAGAAACAGAACCAGGCAGTGGTGACACACACCTTTAATCCCAGGAAGTAATATGACAGGACACAGAAAGATATATAAGGCATGAGGAAACAGGAACTCGCTCTCTTGAGGCTGAGGATTTCGTAGAGGTAAGCTAGTGGCTGGCTGTTCTGCTTCTCTGATCCCCAGGTAAGCTTTATTGGGGTACACAATATATCACCACAACTCTGTCCATGGCATTCTGTTACAGCTGCCCAAATGGACTCGGACAATGACCCAGAAAGAAAGCATACTGTATGAGGTAACGAGAATGTGTAATGTGTAAGCAGATGTGATAGGAGAGGCCGTCTGAAGTTCACCTCTGCCTGAGGGGTGGTTTTAGGACAGCAGAAGGAGGGACAGGATACAGGTCTCGGTGGGCAGGTGAGCCCCGAGGGGTTGCTGTACGTGTGACAAGCGACCGGGTGCAGTGGTACATCTGGAACCGAAGACACAAAAGGCCAGCAACTGTGCTGGCTGTGAGTGAGATGGGTAATGGCAGCTGAATTCTCGGAACTGTAGGAAGGGCCAAAGACCAAGGCAGGCCCTTCGTCCTGAGGCGGTGACAACGAGTGCCACAGGCAGAGAGACCAAGATTAGGACTTGGCCCCATGGGATGGAGACAGAACATAGACACCAACGTGGGGATGCTGCAAGATGGGCCATCAACCAAAAGGAGCCCATATGGTCCCAGAATTGGAACAAACTTGAGTCTGAGAATTAAAGACCACTAACTTGATCGGAACCAGCTTTCGTTCTAATTCCAATCCAGATGCTTCTGAGCTGGGGGACTTGGAGATGCTCCGGGGAGACTGATCTCTGGGGGCTGTCACGTTTTTTCTGTGTTTTGGGGAATCTTTCCGCAGACGTCTGTCTGATGACCAGCCCTGGAAGACATAGCTAATACCTCCCTTTGGAATGTGAGTCAAACTAGCATTGGGCCCACTGTACAAGGGTTAGGTGCCCTCAGCCAGGGGCTCCTTTTCCCTAACTCAAACCCGTTTCCTATGCGGGTGTTACCTGACACACTGGCAATTTACACAAAAAATTTACTTCTTCCTTCTGCCATCTATCTCAGGGGGTTATAGTGCTCCCTGTAAATGCCAATGCATTTATTCTGTTATAAACTACTATTATTATTACTAATAAAAATTTTCTAATTCCTCAAAGTCAAGCCACCCCAGCTCTCCCCCTCCCTCCCTCCCTCCCTCCCTCTCTTTCTCTCTCTCTCTCTCTCTCTCTCTCTCTCTCTCTCTCTCGCTCGCTCTCTCTCTGTGTGTGTGTGTGTGTGTATGCACAATCATTCCTGTGTATGTGTGAATGGGGCATGAGTGTGCCACAGTGCACACACAGAGACCAGAGAACCTCAGGTGTCTATCTCTACCTTCCACCTTATTGGAGAAAATGCTCTGTTGTTGTTTTTCCATGGTGTACAGCTGGCCTGACGGTTTCTTAGGGATTCTTCTGTCTCTGTCCCTGGGATTACGCACACGGGCTACCACATCTGGTTTTCTATGGGTTCTGGAGATTCGAACTCAGGCCATTATGCTTGCCCAGCAAGCTCTTTGGAGCCATCTCTCCAGCCCCTCACCTCTTTCTTAATCTATAGGATAACTTTTTTCAAATATTCTGGGAAGAGACCAGGCATATAACTTATATACACTGTCACCATTTTATATCCTTCCTTCTTGGGTGTTATTTTTAGCTCTGTGATCTGATTGTTCATGTGTGTGAGAAGGGAAGGGTCACCTCCCCTACCTCTTCTGGATCAGGTATCTATACTTAGCTCCTGAGAAGCCCACAAAAGATGCCACAAATACTTGTTAGTTGATTATATCTCACACATCATTGTTCTACATACCTATTACCAGAGGAAGCTTCAAGAAAGTCAGTAGGGAAGGACCTGGCTGGGTTTTAATCAGTTTTACTGCTGCTGTGAAATGGCCTTCTAGCCTAGAGTGAGGGCAGGCTGGTAAGAGCTGTCTGCAGAAGGGCAGGCCTACTGGATTTATCTGAGACTGACTGAGCAGTTGATGTACTCATCGGACATCTGCCTTGAGTGTATTATTAAACACAAACTTAAGAATTAATATATGCAAAGTGAACTGCAATCATTCACATGGCTTCTTCTCTGAGATTCATCATGAGGAACAGGCCATCTGGTCACCCACAGGAACGATTAGGTCAAATCCCAGAAGCCACATCTTCTCCCTGTTCTTGGGATCCCAGAGCCACAAAGCATGTGATCAATTTCAAAAAGATGTTAATGGAGTTATAAGGTCTAAACTATTATAGCCAACAAGTAATAAATCTAATGAGCAAAAACAAAATAAAGCAATAGGAACCAAAATAAGGCTGATAGTACAAATGGTTATTATGCTATTAAAAACGCTATTTGTTTCCTCTAAGATATTTGTCTTGTGGGATGGAGAGCAGCGCCTTGGCCCTAGGCTCATAGTCAGACATCTACAACCTCAAACTTGGGCTGAACTAAGGATTGAAAACTCTCTGTCAAGAGATAGCCAAGGTCAAAGCTGCAGAGTCATTCGCACAGATCCATGTTCTACCATCTTTAGAAGTGACCTTTCTCCCACAAAGCAAAAGGAATCCTTTGTTTGTTTGTTTGTTTGTTTGTTTGTTTGTTTGTTTGTTTTCAAATCTGTAAATGAAGATTCTACCTCAGAAGTGGCCCATGTGGAAGTATGCTAATGTTGGGATCTGACGTGCCAGTGTCACCATCCCCGTGTGTGAGAACAGAGGAGGATCACGGAAACACCTTGCCCTCTGACCTCTGTGACCGTGACTGCCTCTGTTCTTTAACTTGGGTTTGGAAAAGCATCGACCCTCCCAGGTCACATCAAAACTGGTGAGACAAAGTGAGATGATTTCACACATGTGTGACATGTAGTTGTACCTTAAAGCATCTGCCAGATGTCACTTCTCCTCCATCTTCCCAAATTAACCAGAAATGGAGGATCGGAGAGGAATGCAGGGAGACACTGTAGCCAGCTGCACAGAGTGAAGCCATGTGTGAGCCAGAGACAAATGGTCCCTCTGCCATTGCAGGCAGTCGGCACAGGCTGATCAGGAAATGAAATTCTTCTCTCACTCTCACTAGCCCATGAGGGACTCCCCACGCAATTGCAGGCTGGAGCATGAGACTTCCACCACTGTTGACTCTGTGTGGCAGTCTCCAGAGGACCCACTCTATGGCCACTCCAGTATGCGTGGCCAGACCCACCAGGCTGCCCAGAACTGGAACCAGAGACAATATTTCAAACGTCCTTCATTAGTGAACATTGATGACTTATTTTTTTTTTTAATCCGAAACAATAGTGATCTTTTCCCAAGGCAGTAACCTTATTGTGGCTGCTATTTATGCCTAAGATGTGCAACTCTCAGCTTGGTGACGTCCAAACACCACCTGCACAATCAAGTACAATTATGCTGACAGTGCATATCATACAGGTTGAGTAAAAATAGCTCTGAGACGCAAAGATGAACGGCCCCCATCCCTCTTGTCAGTGATGTCCATTGCAAGAATCCAGGATCACAGCTCCCTTCCTCTTTGGTCCTGGAGGATTTATGTTGTAGTGGGGGGGTGGGGGGTAATGTGTGTTGTGTATGTGTGCATGCCTGTGTATGCATATCCATGTATGGGAGCATGCATGCTTCTGCAGGTGTGTGTGTGTGTGTGTGTGTGTGTGTGTGTGTGTGTGTGTGTGTGTGTACACCTGGAGGCCAGAGGCCAGGCTTCAGTGTTGTTACTCAGGTGCTAGCCACCTTATTTTGAGACAGGATGTGTTCATTGACAGGTAGCTTACCTCTTAGGGTGGGTTAGCTGATTCACCTGCCTGCCTCCCCAGCACACCCCTGTGCCTGGCATTTAATGTGGCTTCTGAGTATCAAATTCAGAAGATCAAACTTGCACTGCTATCATTGTACCTCTGAACCATCTCCCCAGCCCCCTGAAGTTCTGTTTCATTTTCTTTTGATTGATTTTTACCCCACTTTCCCCATTTGAGGAGACAGAGTTGGAGAAAACACTCAGGCCCAGTTTTTGTTCCAGTTTAGCCAAAAGGAAACAGGCAGAGGGTGACTCGAGTCAGCTCTTCGGGCCACTGACGTTTAAAGACGGTTTGGAATAAGCCAACCTCTTAAAAGGACTTGAACGCTTCAAAGAGGCATATGTTTGATAGGGCTCTATCATGGAGACTTGCTGTACCAGCCACACAAATGCCAGGGCTTTGATGACTGTTCTTGCTTCTTTTATTCGAGGGTCTTAGCATGCTCCAGGATGAAAGACCCCAGCAGCCTGAAAGGGACTAATGACAGGCTGTGGGTGTTATCATACTCCCACAGAGACACCTGCAGTCTGGAGGATAGAGGTGAGTTTTCAGCCTGAAGCACTCATGGGACATGCAGATTTTGCCACTTCAAAAAATCTTGCCAGGCTTGGGTATGGTGGCCACACCTGTAATCCTAATACTCAGGAAGCTGAGGCAGGAGGATTGCAAGTTGGAGACTAGCCTGGCCTATATAATGAGATCCTATCTCAAAAAACCAATAGCAATTGCCAGGCGGTGGTGGTGCATGCCTTTGGTCCCAGCACTCAGGAGGCAGAGGCAGGTGGATCTTTGTGAGTTCGAGGCCATCCTGGTCTACAAAGTGAGTTCCAGGACAGGCGCCAAAGCTACACAGAGAAACCCTGTCTCAGAAAACAAACAAACAAACAAAAACAACAACAAAAACCCAACAGCAAAAGCTGAACATAGTAGCAAATACCTGTAATTCCAGCTCTGATTTCAGGAAATACCCAGAACTTTCCAGAAACCAACAGACTCTGGCTAGTCTGAGTAAAAGAGTTTAAGTGAGAGCTAACACACCGTAGCCGTCTTCAGCATCCTTTCCCTGTCAAGAGGTCTTGGTTTGGGCCTCAAGGGCTGATCATTAGAAAGAGAGCATAGCTCCGCCCCCTACCCCCCCCCCGTCCTCCCCCCCACCCCCCGCCCCCGCTCGGGACAGCTTATGCAGACTTCAGACTATTTCCAAACATGTAATCTTAACATTTGCATCTACTGGACCTTCGCAGTAGTAATCCTTTGAACGATGTAATGGCAGGGTTTGGTACCTTTCATCGCCTTCTGCATCATTTCCACTGTGGCTCTTGAATGCATTTCCCACAATGGCTCCGTTTTCCTCTATCTGTTAGCTCCCTGCCTTCCATGGAAACAGCCCAGGAATGTGGGGCTGTGTCAAAAGACAGGAAAGCTCTATTTGACTTGGACGTCCACAGCGGGGCAGGTGGGGTGGGCAGCGTTGGGAAATGTCAGGGCCACCTAAACAGGGTGCTCCTTGTCCTGGGGAACTTGAAGGATCAGACCCGTGATGAAAACAGGGCAGGAAGTGTGGGAAGGGCCCAGGTTAAATGCAGGGGATGGAGCAATAACCGACTATATTTGTCCTTTCCTTCTGCAGTGCCACTCTGTCGCTTTTTCTGTCTTTCCCTTTCCTCAGCTTAGGAAACGCGTCACATGATTAGGGACTAAAGTAGCGATTTAAAATCCCAGTTTATAAGGAGGGAGGAATTAAGAGGAAAAGATGAGAAAAAGAAAGGGCGGGGGGCAGGGGGGTTGCAGATGTAGCTTAATTGGTAACATGCTTGCTTGGCATGCAGGAAGCCCTGGATTCAATCCCCAGCATCTAAGGGACTCAATGGTTGACCCCACCTACAATCCCAGTCTTCGGGAAGTGGAGGCAGACAGATCAGAAGTTTAAAGACATCCTGGGCTGCATAGCAAGTTGGAGGCCAGCCTGGGCTATGAGAAAATGTGTCTCAAAAGACAGAGAGGAAGGAAGGACAGAGAGAGAGAGAGAGAGAGAGAGAGGGAAAAGTTCAGTGAGAGAACAACATACAAAATGAAACGAAGAGATCTCTGTGCATTCTGGGTACCAAGTCAGTGTTCCCTCAGAGAAGTGAAGCAAAGTTCTGTCAAGTTTGATTGGTGGTGGTGGTAGGGTGGTAGTTTTTGTTTTGTTTTCTCTTGTGTGTGTATGTGTGAGAGAGAGAGGGGGGAGGGAGGGAGGGAGAGAGAGAGAGAGAGAGAGAGAGAGAGATTGCTCATCACAAAGAGGAACTTCAGATGCCAAGTGTGGAAGCACCTACCTATAATCCCAGTACTCAGTAGGATGAGTCTCAAAACACAGAGAAATTGGTGGAGGGGGAGATTTCAGCTCAGTAGGACATTAGAGCAGTAGCTAGGTGGTCACTCAGCTGTGGACATTGACCTCTGCTCACATGAAGCCTTCAAGCAGATATTACCAAGGCCCCTTCTTATACTGAACTTCAGGGATTCCCATTATTTAAGCTTAAAGGCACTTGTGACCACCCCAACATGTCACACCCTCCTCCAATGATGAGTGGAGCAAGTAGCAGGGGGGTAATTTGTCCATGAGCTTCCTGAAGAGGTTAGGAAACCAACAGAGCCATTGAGGAACATAAACAGAGAAGACCCAAGCCTTTTCCAGGGGACCAGTGACCTCTGCCCCATTCTGCATCCTGTGATTATTAAACAGCTGTCTCAGACACCTTCTCCTCTTGAAACTTCCCCCAAATCCATTGTTGGGTGTAACGGGGCTCATGTGTCACTTCCCCCGACCCGAGAAGGGACATAGTGGAGACCTGGCTGGCTTTTGTCACTGTGGCAAAATGTCTGTCAGAAACAGCTTCTGGGAGGAAAGGTTTATCTCAGCTCACAGTTTTGGGAGACGTCAGTTTATCGTGTCAGGAAGGCAGGGAGAAGAGGCTCCTAAGAAGGCGGACCCTCTTGGTCTATGTTTGTGGGAGTGTGAGAAGCAGAGCGGTAGGAGCTGAGGATGCAGCTCAGTTGGTAGAGTGCCTGCCTAGTATGGGCAAAGTTCTGTGTTCTGTCTCCCGAACCATAGAAAACTGTGCATGGTGGTACATGCCGCTAACGGCAGTACTTTGGAGGTAGAGCTCGGTGGATCAGAAGCACAGGGTCATTCTCAGCTATGTGGTGAGTTCAAAACCAGCTTAGTCTTAAACACACACAGACACGGAAGCAGAAAGCCAACTAGAACTGAAAGTGGATAAAACCTTTCACAGCTTGCCCCTGGCCTGGATTCAGCAGCCAGGCCCCATGTCCCAAAGGTTCCACAACCTTCCAAAACAGTACCATGCACTAGCTGGGGACCAAGGGTCCAAACACCTAAGTCTCTGGGGGTCATTTTCACATTCAAGCCTTAACACCAGGACAGGCTTAAAGCTCCTAGCACACAAGGGAGTCGCAAGTATCATAATGGGCAGGGGAGATGTAGTAAAAGACCTAGACAGCGCCTGGAGGCTTGAAGAGCTCAGGGCTGGTTACCTTCCCTCCCGGAAACCATTCCAGGCTCCACTAATAAACAGTAACACCCAAGTCATTCCAAGGTGTTCTGGATAAAACCGTGGCTAGCCAGGGGAAATCTATGAGTGTTTGGATGGAGGGTCAAATCCGTGCTCATCTACTCCTGAAGCTAACTGTAACTGTACTACCTAAGAGCAATCAAAGCCCACCCTGCGCGTGGAAAACTAGGATCAGCAAGGAACTCATTCCCTGATTTCTCTACAGGTGCCCTTCCTGCTAGCCAAAGAGATATGGATACTTTGAAAATAGCTCATGGTCACCTCCAGAGCAAGAAGTCACCAATTTGTAGGCCTTGGATGAGTGACATCATAATAGTACCTTACAGTGCAGCATGCTTTACATGGGCATGGCTCTTACGGATGTTAATCTCACATGCTCCTGGCAACCCTGTGAAGCAAGCAGACCTGGTATTAACATCCCTGTATTAAACCCCAGAAACCAGAGGCTCAAAAGTGCCTTCATGACATATTCAAGCTCCCAAGGCTAGGGAGTGTCAGAGCATGGTCTTTGTTGTCTAAATTGCGGGCAGAAAACAAAAGGCGACCTAACCAAGCCTCTTTGCTGGCCACAACCTACTTGTCATTCACGCCACTGTGCACCTAAGCCCTGGGCAGACAACTGTGCCCACATCCCTTTGTACGAGGCTCCACATCCCTGGCAAAGATTTAGCTGTGTGCTGTGCCCTCCCCGTGTGCACCACACACAACATCCTGGAATCATGTGGCTGGAAAAGTCAGGAACACCCCCAGTTTCCCAGGAGCACCAATTAGTAGTGCATACATCTGAACACCCGCACAGTTCTTAGCAAGCCTGGCAGGGCTTTATGGCCAATGAGAAATGCATGCGGTCTCTGTTCTTGAGGCATTTACAGGCTTCAGAGGAAGGAGAAGGTGGGCGTTAAGTCACACAGGGCACAAGAGGGTTTGCAGGAGACCAGAACATAAAATCTAAATATGGGAGTTGAGGAGTGATGGCAAAACTCTGGCTGTTCTCACACCAGTTCTCAGCAGCCACATGACTGCTAACAATGTCTGTTAACTCCTGTTCCAGAGGATCCGACGCCCTCTTCTGGCTTCTGGGGGTACTGCAAACACAGGGGACACAGGCCTCTATGCAGGCAAAACACCCATACACATTTTTTAGAAATCTAAAAATAGGCAAAGTCTCACTCTGGGAAAGACGGTTAGCTCTGGGTACACATCAAACATATTTGCAGTGCTTATTGTCATTAACAAATGAAAACTCACTTGCATACTTAACTGCAGCTCTGATTTCAGGAGCCTTGTGGATGTCACAACTGATATATTCCAGGATTCCCTCTCACTTTTAAATTTTCTTTTAGATAAGTTATGGTTATTAATAACAACATATTCCACCAATTCAATGTTTATTCTGTGCCTGGCATTCTAAAATGCTCTGTAATTAAGTCCCTCCAAGATTGTATATGGAAACTGAGGACTAGGTGGGGAAATTGGGGGAGGGGGTACGCTGTCCCAAAGTCGCATAACTTATAAGTGTGGAAAGGCAGAATGTAAACATAGCTATCCAAATTCCAAGTTCCTGAGAGGTTTGTACTTCCTCCTTTTAGCTTTATGGCATCCTTGTGAAGCCAGCAAGGAAGGTCTTATCACCTCTGTTTGAGAGATGTAGGATGGACAATCTCAATGACTTCCTCCAGGGTTTCGGCAGGAATCCTGCTGTCGTCTTCTATTCCAATCCATGCTATTACTCCCTACCAAACCAGTCACTCCCTATAACAAGTGGGGAAGCCAGGATAGTACGGTCAGGCTTGAAACTGACATGTGAGCAGAATCCTTGCCATTTTTAAAATCTTTGCTAAATGGGCAGGACAGGATCCAAATGGTAAAGTGTCTACCATTTGCCCTTAAGAAACACAGCCAGGGACTCTTCAAAGACAAGCTAGAGAAGCACACTGCCCTTGACCCTTCTCAGAGGCCTCAGAGCCACAGGGTGCCAGGGTGGCTGATCCTAGAGCTCACACCTTTGAGCACCTATCCTTTTTTTTTTAATTTTTTTTAGATTTATTTACTTATTATGTATACAGTGTATACTGTATACCAGAAGAGGACACTGGATTTCATTATAGATGGCCGTAGTCCACCATGTGGTTGCTGGGAATTGAACTCAGGACCTCTAGAAAAACAAACAGCACTCTTAACCTCTGAGCCATCTCTCCAGCTCCCCTATCCATTTTAAAACAGGAGTGTGTCTGGATCTGGATGATTCAGAGGATCCAGATGTCATGGAAACTCCTCTCCACACACTCCATCCATCTTCTCAGTTCTCTTTCATTTTGAAACTGTCGTATTTGTTAAGTATCATAGGGAGCCAGGCAAGGTGTGGCTCCAGGCCAGGAAACTCCTGCTTGCATTGAACACCCAAAAGAACTGCAGTCTTGTCACATCATATCAGAAAATCACATGTCACCATTGATGATGACATCACATCCTCAGGTTCCTCTTCTTTAAAATGATCTCGTAGAGCCTACCTTATTGCCTTATGGACATTATATGAGACAGTGAATGGAGAAGAAAGAAGAGGAGGAGGAAGAGAAGGAGAAGGAGGAAGAAGAGAAGGAGAAGAAGAAATCCAGCAGCTGGAGAGATGGCTCAGTTGTTAAGAGCAATTGCTGCCCTTGCAGAAGACCCCAGTTCTGTTCCAAGCAACTATATCGGCAGTTCCCAGCTGCTGTTAGCTCCAGCTCCAGTGGTCTAATGCCCTCTTCTGGCCTCTGAGGGCACTGCACTAATATGCACATACACAGAGACACATAGTTAAAAATAAAACAAAAACATTAAGACAATGAGGACAATGGGCTGTCTTACAAGACCTAAAGGTCTGTAGTGTTCTGAGAGCAAGACAAGGAAAACCTGTGCCATTAGTAGAGTTAGATAAGTGCCTGACAATTGGGCCATATGTCCCTTGTCCTCCAAGAAGTATGTAACCAGATTAAATCTCTGTCAGAGTCTGCCTGCAGCTTTAACAATTTAATCATGCGCCTCATGATAAAAGGCCCTGCTGTTTTTGGAAACAGTCTTAGACCTAACAATCTGTTGCACCCTTTATTGTTCATATGTTCTAATGTCTTCAGTAATAATATCCTCTCTTCCAGATTGACTTCAAATGATGACCCTCTGATCTCCAAGCTATTGTCTGTCATTTCTCTCTTAGACAGATTGGTGTGTGTGTGTGTGTGTGTGTGTGTGTTCCATCCTCAATCACTCTCCATCATCTTCTTTTGAGGTGTGGTGTCTAACTGAACCTGGAGCTAGCAGCCAACAAGCCTTAGAGACCCTTCTGTCTCGACCCTCCTTGGGTTTACATGCCTACATCAGACTATGGCTGACTTTTTTTATGTGGATGTTGGGATGGTAGGCTTGGTGATAATAACCTTTACCCACTGAGCCATCTCTCTGGTCCTCAAGCTCTGGTCCTCATGCTTGAGCAGCAAGTACTCTTAACAACTGAACCATCTCTCCAGCCCTAGGTTGAGACCCTTGATCCCTGGATAGGTAAGGTCTATGCCCCTGTTCAATGTGGAGGAGGTTATAGGAAATAGACTTTGACCTTTGTCGATCCTTAAATTAAGGGATCTCAAGTCTCAGAGAGGAAACTAAGGAAGGATAAAGAGAGGAAGTTATGGGGACATAGGAAGGGAAATGAACCCCTCACCGTAGAGTCTGAGAAGCAAGAATTTCTACGCAGTTAACATTTGCTGTGAAAGCTGCCTATGTAGAGATATTGTCATTTTCATATACAAATGTTTTATGTTAAAGTAGCAATGAGTAGGGTTAAAGCCTGAATGCCTGTGACCTTAGTTAAAGCCTCATTCCTCTCCCAAGACATTTTTCTGGGAATCTCAATCAAGACCATTAACCAGTGGGACCAGTGGGATGATCAGTGGGTAAAGGCTATTACCACCAAGCCTAATAACCGAGTTCGATCCCCAGAACCACAATTTCTTCAAAGACTCTGCCTCCGCATGCCATGGCATATGTGCACGCTGCACATGTACACACACACACACACACACACACTGAATAAATATATGTAGTTTTTAAAACTACTGATTTGTGGGCTAGTGAGTTGGTTCGGTGGATAAAGGCACTTGCCTGCAGCCCTGACAACCTGAGTTCCATCTTCAGGATCTACGTGGAGAATGGACAGAACTGACCCCGTGAGCTGTCCTCTGGCCTCTACATGCATGCTGTGGCACATACACACACAAAATAAAATAAAAGCAAATTTTAAAAATCCTAATTTGAAATTAAAAGTCATGGGTTGGTTGGATTTTTGTTTGTTGGTTGGTTGGTTTGTTTGTGTGTTTGTTTTTCTCGAGACAGGGTTTCTCTGTGTGTTTTCCTGGCTGTCCTGGAACTCATTCTGTAGACCAGGCTGGCCTCACACTCGGAGATCTGCCTGCCTCCCTCCCGGGGGGCTGGGATTAAATGCGTGCTCAGCCGCCACCACCCAGCAGTGTTGTTCCCGTTTCTGTTATCTAGGGTGGCTGCCCCTTAAGCACCTGCTGTCCTAGTCAGAGACTGCATCTCTGCAGCTACAAGCAGCAGTTCGACTGCAAGGGCCGCAGCCTGAGGGGATTCTGTTCTCTCAGGCACTGACAATTTCAAAGCTACTAAGGGAAACTTTATCTAAATCTAAAGAACTCAGGATTCAACGGCTTAGGTGGAGTTCTGCTTCTCAGAGAGGGCTGGATAGCAAGTAGCTGACCTTCTCCCTTTGCTGGCGTCTTCCCAAAAACCCAGCGTCCTTCTCTGAGCCCCCCCTTTAAAAACCCTTGCTACACGTGGTTCCTCCTTACCCCTTCCTGTCAGCTACTTGCTGACTCAGCCTCCCGCTCCCAGGTTAATTTTATTTAATCAAACACATCTTTGAATTGTTAACAGAAGCAGTAGGAAAAAAATGCAACATACTCTAAGATAATATTCCCCAACACAGTAGTCATGGGTTTTTTGTAAAAAAAAAAAAAAAAAAAAAAAAAACATAATAATAAAAATTAAAAGAAAGAAAAAAGTTATTGACTTGGTTACAGTAAAGGTAGCTAGCTTCCTGCTTTCCTGTGACTTGGACCTTTATCTTATTCATTGTAAACCTGGCAAGTGCTCTCAGGAACCACCCTGTGGTCTATTTAGGTCCCTGAGCAACTCTTTGAGGATAATAGTTTCAAACCCAGCAAAGTTCTGGATCTATGACTGTGGGAGAGGCGATGACGAAGAAGTGTTGTCTCCCTTAAGGAGCCCACACCCATGCTCTGGGACATCTTATTCTCTCTCTACATGCCTCTCTTGTAGCCCTTATGTGTCAATCTATAATAAAGTTTCTTTTTCACTATTATTTGATTTCATACATGTATATACTGAATTGAGGGCATTTTTACCCCTCTATATTAAAATATCTTTATTAATCTAAAAAAAACCATAGTAGCCAGATGTGGTGGTAATCCTAGCCCTTGGGGTAACTATGAAGCAGGAGGATGTCAAGTTCAAGGCCAGAAATGAGTACATAGTAAGACCCTGAGTCAAAAAACAAACAGGAAAAGGACCATACCACGGTGACTGACACATTGTAACCAGTCAATAAAGTTCAGCTAGTCAGCACTTTATTATTCCTGACAAGTTCAAATACATTAAATTTAAGGACTGTGTGACTAATAAGCACAAGCAATTGGATATTTTGTTTGTTTGTTTTGTTGTTTTTGAGACAAGGTTTCATGGAGCCCAGGCTTGCCTCAGATTTGATAAGTAGCTGAGGATGACCTTGAACTTCTCATCCCCCAGGCCTCCACCTCCCACACCCTGGGATTATAGGCTCACACCAGAGCACTGGATTATATGACACTGGGGATCAAACCCAGGGCTTTGTGCATGCTAGACAAGCACTCTACCAACTGAGCTACATTCCCGGTGCCCTATATTAACTTTCTGTTCATTGAAAGCAGTGAGATTCAGAGACGGCCACATTTAAAACACGGAGACTGGGAAAGCCACGCCTCTTTAAGGTATTGTGATGTATGAGCAGGAGTAAAACGAACTCATTTCCAGTTCTGTGGCTGTACTAGTTTCCTAAGAATGCTGTGAGGGATTACCACAAACTCTGTAGCTCAAAACAAGAGAAATTTCTCTGAGAGTTCTCGAGGCCAAAACAGAGTCCGGACTCTGTTTCATCGACCCACAGTTACTGCGGCAGCAAAGCTGCCCAGCATCTAAGAGGGTCTCCGTGGTCTCTTCCTGCTCCTGGTCCCTTCAGTATTCCCTCACCTATGGCTCCATCACTGCAGTCTCTGTCTCTGAGTTCCTCTTCTCTGTGGCTCTCTCCACTTCTGACCCCCTGGGGTCAAGGGGAATTTTTTTTTTTTTTTTAAGTTTATCAAACTGAATTGGTTTTCTTCTTCTTTTTTAATTTTATAATTAATTTCATTTTACATATCAGCCATAGATTCCCCTGTCCTCCCTCCTCCCACCCACCCCACCCCTGACCTTCCCCCAATCCACCCCCATTTCCACCTCCTCCAAGGCAAGGTCTCCCCCGGGAATTCAGCTCAGCCTGGTAGATTCAGTTGAAGCAGGTCCAGGACCCTCCTCCCTTCACCTAGGCTGAGCAAAGTGTCCCAGCATAGGCCCCAGGTTCCAAAAAGTCAGCTCTTGCACTAAGGACAGGTCCCAGTCCCACTGCCTGGGGGTTTCCTAAATAGTTCAAGCTAATCAACTGTCTCACTTATCCAGAGGGCCTGATCCAGCTGGGGGCTCCTCAGCTATTGGTTCATAGTTCATATGTTTCCACTAGTTTGGCTATTTGTCCCTGTGCTTTTTCCAATCATAGTCTCAATATTTCTTGCTCATATAATCCCTTCTCTCTCTCTCTCTCGACGATTGGACTCCTGGAGCTCCACCTGGGGCTTGGCCGTGGATCTCTGCATCTGCTTCCATCAGTCACTGGATGAGATTTCTATCACGACAGTTAGGGTGTTCGGCCATCTAATCACCAGAGTAGATCAGTTCAGGCTTTCTCTCGACCATTGCCAGTAATCTATTGTGGAAGTATGTAGCTAGAGTTTTCCTGGCCCACAATCAGGACAAATCTCTCTCACCTGCCAGTCCCACAGCCGCTCAGACCCAACCAAGTAAACACAGAGACTTATATTGTTTACAAACTGTATGGCCGTGGCAGGCTTCTTGCTAACTGTCCTTATATCTTAAATTAATCCATTTCTATAAATCTATACCTTGCCACATTGCTTGTGGCTTACCGGCATCTTCACATGCTATTTGTCATGGTGGCGGCTGGCTGTGTCTCCTCAGCCTTCCACTTCCCAGAATTCTCTCCTCCTTGTCCCGCCTATACTTCTTCCTGCCTGACCACTGGCCAATCAGTGTTTTATTTGTTGACCAATAAGCAACATGTTTGACATACAGACCATCCCACAGCAGAAGTATCTTTGTGGATTTCTGGGGACCTTTCTAGCACTTTGCTTCTTCCTAGTCCCATGGGGTCTTCATTTATCATGGTATCTCTTCCTCGTTCTCCCTCTCTGTTCTGGGATCAAGGAGAATCTTAACGTAATCCTTCCCGTTGTCTTATAGGTTGGGAGCCTAGCCCCACACTCTCATGCTTTAACCATGCCTCTTTAGACACATAGGAAACATTCACAAGCTCCAGAAATTAAGATACGGATTTTCTTTTTTAGGGGACTGTTTTCAGCCTATCACAACTACTATTTTTCATTTGGGGAAGTTTTGTTTCTTTGTTTGATTTTTTGAGACAGGGTCTCCCTATATAACCCTAGCTGGCCTAGAACTCCCTACATAGCCCTGGCCAGACTCCTTGAACTCAGAGAGTTCCACCTGCCTCTGCCTTGTCAGTGTTGAGATTACAGGTGTAAGCCCCCATGCTTGGCTCACTACAACTACCTTTCATGTTAAACTCTCTGTCCAGCCTTACCTACTCACCTTTGCCTTTTCCGTAACAGCGGGAGCTTAACAAAGCGGGTGACAGACCACTCTCCCTGACTTGAACAGATTCGGTCTGCTACCTCCATGTGAAGCTCCAGATACCAGATAAGCTGGGCTCATTTGTTCCATTCCCAGGCAGAAAGTGTTAACTGAGTGAGCTCCTATGTTCCGAGCTGTAGAAATTCCAGAGCTGAGTAAAGCAAGTTTTCCACCTTCAGGAATAATCTAGAGGAAGCAGATCTAGGAAAAAAAAATCACAGTTCTACTTCCCTTTATGAGAAAAGCGTAAACAAGAAACCAAGGGTGTGTAGAGTCAGAAGCCGCATTCCGATGCAAGCTCTGGTCCCAGAAGGCTCTGAAGCCAGAAGTTTTGAAGATGATCACATCTACTCCTAGAAAGCAGTAGAGAATTGTCTAGTAGCCTCTGGGCCTTTTTTCATATCATCTTAATGGTAACATTTTTGAAGACTACATTTTTTTTTTTTAAGACAGGGTTTCTCTGTGTAGTCCTGGCAGTCCTGGAACTCACTCTGTAGACAAGGCTGGCCTCAAACTCAGAGATCCACCTGACTCTGCCTCCCGAGTGCTGGGATTAAAGTCATGCCCCACCACTGCCCAGCCACAGATCCAATTTTTAAAGACAGGATATTACTCACTCAGAATTTGTTGGCTGTTTGCTCATGTGTGGAGTCAGGCAACACAGTCACCAGCTGGACACTGCAGAAGTGATGCTGTGGTCCTTCCTCAGACACCAGCTGGACACTGCAGAAGTGATGCTGTGGTCCTTCCTGAGACACCAGCTGGACACTGCAGAAGTGATGCTGTAGTCCTTCCTCAGACACCAGCTGGACACTGCGGAAGTGATGCTGCGGTCCTTCCTCAGCTTCATGTCTAGTGACACATCATGTCCACCTTGGCCGAATTGCTGAGGTCAGTTTTCATTTTGTTTTAAGATTTTATTTGATTTTTAATCATGTGTATATTTTCACGTCTCTCTGAGAGTATGTGCACATGAGTGCAGTGCCCAAGGAGGCCAGAAGAGGGCGTTGGATCCCCTGGAGCTAGAGTTACAGGTGGTTGTGAATTCACTGACAGTCCTCTGGAAGAGCAGCAAGCATTCTTAACTGCTGAGCCATCCCTCCAGTGCCCAACACATTTTCTTATTTGCCTCATCCCACAGGACATCTAGCATAGTTTCTCAACCATGCCACACACCTCTCACAAGATAAATAAGTATGTAGTCTAAGCTGGGCTCCCAGCTTGCTTCACCTCAGCCTAACTTTATACTGTTAAGGCTGTGTTCCCAAATTCTTCACACGTATGCTTTGTTTTGCCCATGCCCTTTGGTGTGGTCACAATATTCATGTGAGATACACTTGAGTTCATTCGTTTCTGTTTACCTACAGTTCAAGCGTTTCTTCCCTCCTCATCTTGTTTTTATTTTATTCTTCAATATGTAGAACACTGTCATGCTTTTAAAAATCAAAGCTGTCACACAAAAGGGACCTCAGTGTTACTCTCTCGAGAGTCATTCCGTTCTGTCTTTCCAACAAGTAGTCATCAACGTTATTGTTCTCTGGCTCACCCTTCCTGTGGCTCCATGGTAGCAATAAGTCAAGAGACTCCAACTTTTCCTTTTTTACACGAAAGACAACATGTTCCATATCCCCTTCTGCACTTGGAATGCTTTCATTTAAAATTACCTAGAAACCATTCTGATCAGTTCCCAGAAGTCACCTGCATTTTGAATTGTTTTTCGTTTTGTAGCTGCACACTACTCAAAGTGGTCTGTGCCACACTCTGTGCGACGCTGTCATGAATAATTCCATGCATACATATTTCCTGTTGTGGGAAGTGTAAATTTCCTGTTGTGGGAAGTCTTCAGGGTAAATCTCTAAAAGCTTGGTTTCTGGGTTGAGAGATAGTGTACATGTAGCTTTGTCAGAGGCTGTCAAATGTTCTTCCCTGTGGCTGTTCCATTTTACATTCCCACCAACAGTATAGGGACTAACTCCTCCTAATCCTCACCAAGAGAGCATTGCCAAGCTTTTGAATTTTGCCTCTCTGATAACAGAGAGATGGTCTCTAACTCAGCATGTAGACCTATAGACCAGGCTGGCCTCCAATTCACAGAGATCCACCTGCCTCTTCCTCTGGAGTGCTGGGATTAAAGGCGTGTACCATCATACTGGTATTATTCATTTATCTATTTTTAAATTTACTTAGTATTGCTGTTATTGTTCATTTTTTTGGTTGGTTGGTTGGTTGGTTAGTTTTTTGTTGATGTTGTTTTATGGACTGGATTTTACTATGTAATCTTGGCTAGCCTGGAACTTGTCAAGCAGGCTGATCTTGAACATGCCACAATCCTGCTTCTACCTCTTGAGTGTGGGATTAGGGCCATACAATAGTACATCTGGCTTCCTCTTACTTTGTAAAAGTTCTTAAAATCTTAGGAATATTGGCATTTTATCTGTGATATGTATTATAAAGATTCTCTTCCAATAAGTCTCTTCTGTATCCCAGAATCTAATCAATATTTATATGTATAATTCAGCTATCATTTGGCTTAAAAGGGCTTATTGGGAAATGTTATCATTTATACTATTTTCTACAGAGAAAATATTTTACTGTTTAAAATAACCCTGGACTTTTAAATTATAACCTGTTTTTATGTTCAGGCTATCTAAGTATTATTTCTCCTGCAGTTGTAGATAAAATGTTTTTACATTCAAAAAAAGGACAAATACTATAGAATTGTATTATATGAAATATATAGAATATACAAATTCATAGAGACAGAAAGATTAGACATTATCTCAAGACAGAGAAGAAAGAAATATAGAGCAATGATTTCCTAAGTATAGAATCTCTGTTTTGTGTGATGGAAAAACCCCAAAAATGGACAGTAGTATCAGGACATAATATCATGAATGTAATAAATCAATACAATTAATGTAATTAATGAATATCATAAATATAATTATTGAATGAATACTGGGAATGTAATCAATGAATACCACAAATATAATTAATATCATGAGTGTAATTAATGAATATCATGAATGTAATTAAAACATAAATTTAAAAAAAGGATTCTCTTCCAGCTTGTGATTTCTGGTTTTGTTTATGGTAATTTTTGCCACCCAAAAGTTTGGTTTGTTGATGGTGGTAGTCTTTTGTTCATTTGTTTATGATATGGTTACATGAATTGATCAGTCTTTTCATATCAAGTATCTGGATGTTAAGTCATGATTTGAAATCTTTTCTCCACATTTAAGTCACAGAGGAATTTATGTATGGCTCTTTCTGGTACCTGTGAAATCTCACTTGAAATCCAGTTCTCCGATTCACTTGGAGCTTACTTTCTTATATGCTATGAATATGAGTTATGTTTACCACACACCTATCCAGTTTATTCCAATAGGGTGTGTCAAAAAGAGTATTGTTGGAGCAGGGCATGGTGTTACACATCTGTAATCCCGGCATGGAGAGTCTGAGGCAGAAAGATCACTGCCAGTTTAAGGACAGCTTTGGCTACATTGTGAGTTCCAGGCTAGCCTGGGCTACATAGTGAGACCCTGTCTCAAAAATAAGAAAGGAAAAAAACCCACCTTTGCTCTAAGGTATCATTACAGGTATCACCTTCAACAGCCACTAGAGGTTTGTTAAGTTGCTCTGTTCCCTTCTTGGCCCATTCTATTGGCCTGATCGTCTGTCTCATCATGTGCAGTACGTGTAACCCCAGCTGCTTCAGGACGCATCTATCGATCAAGGCTGGCCCGCCTCAGAGCCCTTCCTTGTGGTGCTGTCCTGCCTAGTTCTGTCCACTTCCCCTCATGAACTTAAATGCAAGTCATGTCTCCTTTTTAAGTTTCCTTCCTTCCTTCCTTCCTTCCTTCCTTCCTTCCTTCCTTCCTTCCTTCCTTCTTCCTTCCTTCCTTCCTTCCTTCCTTCCTTCCTTCTTTCCTTCTTTCTTTCTTTCCTTCCTTCCTTCCTCCTTCCTTCCTTCCTTCCTTCTTTCCTTCTTCCTTTCTTTCTTTTTTATTTGTTGTTGTTGTTGCTGCTGCTGTTTTGTTTTTAATCCTTTTCTGCTTGCTGCCTCCTTGTTTACTGTGCTGGGGATTAAACCCAGGGCCTTATGCATCCCAGAGGAGTCCTCTATGAATAAGCCACATTCCTTGCTCTGCCCTGGTCTTTAAAAATGATCATGGGGCCAGCTATGGTGGCCCACACTTTTAATCCCAGCACTCAGAAGTTTGAGGTAGATGTGTCATTGTGAGTTTGTGGTCACCCTGGTCTTCACAGTGAATTCCAGGTCAAGTCAGGGCTACAGAGTGAGACCCTGTCTCAACCATTGAGACACATTAAGACCAAGGCAGGCTCTTCCTTCTGTATAGACTTGACCTTCTTTCTTATTTGCCTGGATACTTTAGGTCATTCACTAGAATAGTATGTGTTGAGCAACTTTTATCCAGTTGGCACCACACTAGACATCATAGAGGTGAAACAGGTTTATCCTCAAACAGCTTAGAGTATCGTGGGAGAGACAGAATAAGCCACCTAAAGCAAACAGTCCAAGATACCGAGAGAAGTCACTGCTGGTGCTGAGCCGGTCTATAATCCCAGCACTTAGTGGATTGAGGCAAGAGGACTGGTTGAGGGCAGCCTGGGCTACATAGGGAGACACTGTTGTGAAAGAAGGAAGAGAGGGAATGGGGGGGGAAGAAAGGAGAGAAAGGGAAGGGAAGGGGAGGGAAGGGGAGGGAAGGGAGGGCGTGGTAAAGGGGAGAGGAAGTAGAAAGAAGGGGAAGGAAAAGAGAAGAAAGGAATAAGAACGTAACTTCTGAGTTTATGGCCAGACCAGTGTGCTACAGAAGCTGAAAGAAAATGGAGAGGTAGCGGGGCTGGAAAACAGGGTCCTGAGGCTAGAATCACAGGTCCTGAGGGTCAGGACCTGGATGCTGTGGGAAGGAGGAGACAGGACCTCAGAGAGGTAGACTGAGGGTGATGTGTTACACAGGGCAGGTCCCTATCCAGACCCTTGCAATTCCGGGATCTCTCACCTGAAGCTGAGTTATGCCCCAGGGTCAACCTGTGCCTATTAAAACTCTGATAGTGGACTTGGCATGGTGGCTCACACCTATAAATCTTGGCACTCAGAGACTGAGGCTGGAGGATTGCCATGAGTCAAAGCCCAACCTTGGTTATATAGTGAGTTTCAGACCAGTTTTGACTGAGTAAGAGACTGTTTCAAAGCAAAAACTGAAAATGCAAGGCATGGTGAATTCTCCTATCATCCTGGCACTTGAGCAGTAGAATCAGGGGGGTCAGGAGTTCAAGGCCAGCCTCAGCTACATAGCAAGTGTGAGGCCCTATTTCAAATAAAAAATAAAAATAAACCTGATAGTGAATATCTCCTAGGTCTCCAGACACTGGTCCTTTAAAATGGCAACCTCTGTGCATCATTACCTTTTCAGGAATGATCTAGAGTTTAAAAGTCCAACACAATGGCAACACATGAAGATCTTGAACCCTTATGGTGCAGATGGTACAACGGAGTCATTATATTTCATTTTAACGCATTTGTTTTAAGATGGGAGCAGTGTGTTCTTCTTTAGACCCAACTTGTTTGGGGGCGCCAAAGGGAGGGGGGGTTCAGTCTGCTTTCACTCAGCACGGGGTAAGAGTTCATGTTGTATTGCTGCATGTGTTCATTACACTGTTTTGAATGGGGGTGTTGGAACATTTTAAGGCGTATGTGGCTCACAACTCTAATTCTCTTGGACAGCAGTGTGGTCTGGTTAGCACCACGTGCCAGGCATCCCTAACCTTCAGAGTTGTGTTTGGATGAACTCCCCAGGTCTTTTTGAGATACAAAGGCACTGATTGGAAGACCTCAGGAGGCATCTGGGTTTTGAGAGGTACCCGGTGTGCCCCAACCTGGTCTTTGTGGGGTTGGGAGAGGAGTGGGTGGGGCATCGAGGGGAGAGACCCCTGCCTGACACTGTGACATCACAGAGCGAAGTCATAGTAACCCACCCCCACCCAAGCCAGTGTCCTGCCTGAGGGACATTCATCCTCTCCCAACTCACCACATACCACCTTACCCCTCTGCTGGCAAGAGGGGACCTGGTGAATCCCCTCCCTCAACACCTGAGCCACGCAACTGAATAAGAACCATCAGCGAAGGAACTGAAACACCTCTGTTTCAGAACTACACCGGTGAATGAGCAATCCCTCTCAGCTGACTCAAAATGTTTGCCTCACCCAGGAGGTAGGTACAGAGCTTTTGGAAGTTTTGTGAATACTGATTATTAATTTCCCTTATTTCAGTATTTGAGTCCTACCTTTAGTGGAGTGATACACACCTGGGGCTGGGGTGGGAGAGCGATGTAGGGTTACTGGGCAGTGGGCAAGTGTGTTCAGAAGGCCAAGGAAACCTAAGAAAGAGGCATTTGTGAGACTGTGGGGCACAGCAGTATGGGCTCAGGCAGCTTCCTCAGTTCAGAAGAAGAAGCCGAAGGGGACATGATCAACTGAAGAAGCCCTTACATAGATATGAACAAGGTAGCCAAAGCCAGTCAGAGCTTGCAATTTTATTATCTTTTATCGTTGGTTCTCTACAGAGGGGACAGCGAGGTTACTGGGGAGTCTGTTGGTTAACACGGACCTAAGAGGTATAAAGCACAGCACATGCCTTCCCGTGCCTCATTCTAGAGGCGGTTCCCTGATGTGACCTGCAGTCTGTGACTTTTGTTAAAGATGTCTGCCTGCCCTTTGCTGGATGGCACTTTAGTTCGAAAGGAGTCAGCCTCCTAGCGTTTGCAGGTTTGAATGGCTCCACCATGTCTGCATTTGTGATCTGGTGCAAGTCAAAGCCCTAACTTGAACAGTGGAGATACGGCCTCTGAATCTGGCGGGATGTGGGTCCTAGGGAGCAATTAGTGAAGCGTCTAGCCCCTAGCTTGGTAGTTCGGATGGTTTTTCCTTAGATTCCACTTTCCTCCCACTTCTTTAGATCTTCAGACCACAACTGTAGAGAACTCCCCACCTCTCCCATCATCCCTTGGGGAAGCAGGTAGGTAACCACTACACCTCAGATGTGCTGAGGGGTTCAAGTCCCCAGCCCTACCTCTCGCATCTACAAAACAAGGCAGGCCTACATTGCCACTCCATCAGAAAGGGTTCAGGGACCTGCATCTTTGGGAAATGCTTGACTTTGGGTTTGACAGCAACCGGGTGGGTCCTCACGCCTTGTCCGGGTGTGAGGAATTTATCCCAGGATCCAGTCTCTTCCCTGGGCCGGTCCACGCCTACCAACGGGAGGCCAACGGGACTCAGGACCCACCCAAGGAAGAGAAAGAGGAAGAAACCTCGTGGTTCCCTGCCACGCCCGTCCTGGAAGTCCCAAGCGCCCGAGGCGAGGCGCAAGGGCGGGGCCTCACCAAACAATTCAAAACAGGCTTCTGGTGCGTCGCCGTGGCAACCACGCCCGCTGCTAGGCAACTGGGGCGCCGTAGTAAACGCTGCCAGGGTTACTCATTGGGGGAAGCATGGTGGAAATCCCATTGGGCTCAGACACCCAGGCAGAGGGTGGAGATGAGGGGAGAGGGGGAAGAAAACGTTACGGCGAAGGGGAGCGCGCTGAGGCGAAAAGGGGTGACCCTGCACTGTCTATGGACAGCAGTTTCCCGGACACCCCTCTTCTTCACTGGGTCCTCAGTCCCCTGGCAGCCCGGGCCAGCCCTGTCTGAGTAGTCACTCGCGCTGAGAGATTGCTCCACAGGAAATGCAGATGTGGCTGCCCCTCTGATTCACGCCAGCGGCTTGGGCATGGACGAAAAGCTGGGACTTCCTCTCCTGGAACTGACTGCTGTAGCAAAAGCCCTCTAACAATTCCATGACAAAGCGGAAAGGGAAAGACTCGAGGAAGGCCCCAAGTCTTTTCCTTTGGCCCTTCCCACTGAACATAAATGAGAAAGTTCCCAGCACTCCCGACCCACCTTAGGAATGCTTGGGGTCATGTGGGCCCTTACAAGCTGGGTACAGTTGAGAATGGGAGGTCCAGAGTTGAACACAGCACAGAGAACACAATAAATGTCCTCTGGGAAACCTTGAAGTTCAATGTCCCGTGGTATATAATTAAAGCTCAGAAGCCTCGAGCCACATCAAAATGACCCTAATCTGTAGGGAATCACTCCTCTCGAAACGGACAGAACATTTCCGACCTGTCACTGTTTTGAGTGACCTGTCCTTTAGTCAGACTAAAGATAATACTGGTAATGAGATCATTGCTATTTTCTGAGCCTTTGCTCATGGAAAAGCAGGAATGTTCCCACAGGTGTGAGGAAATGTACTGGCCGAAAAATGCATCTGTGTGGAAGGTCCGATACGCCCCTGGCCCTCTGGGGTCTTTATGTGGCTCCCCGTTGCTTTTGTATGTGAATTGGGAAGAGTGATGTGTATTTGAAGCTATTTGGACATATGTCTGTGTTCATGTCTTTGCTCATTGGTTTCCCAACAGTGTTTATAAGCCTTGTTAACCTTACAAAACTTTTTTGTTCATTGATGTGAAGACTGCGCTGAAGTCAGCCATGTGTAAAACGTGGCCGATTACACTACACACATTGCCTTAGAACCAAATGAGCATACCAGACACGGAAGGCCGGTGATGAGTTACATGGAAGGTGTAGCCGTCAGGAAGTGGGGGAACAGAAAGCAGTCTGCTCATCAGCCAGTGACAGCCAAAGCGTTTAAATTCCACTCCAGCCTTTTGTTTGTTGAGTAACAGAAGGAGTTACTTAATGGGGCCATGGGTCAAGAATTCTGGCCCCTGGGAGCACAGAGAAACTCTCGCCAGGCAGGGCAAGCAAGATGTCTGGGTGGATGGCATGGGGGACAAAAATACTGGATCCCTTAGCCCCGGGCTCCGGTGTTAAGGAAGAGGCAAACACACTCTTGCTCAGCATTCTTAATCATCTCTAATCTGCAGCATACTGGAAACGCAATAAATTGAGTTTCTGCCTACGAAGTATGTGTGTCCCCAAACCATCCTTTCTCTTTATGCAAATCTAGTAAAAATGGTTTCATCAAATACAGTGAAGTGTGACTGAGGACATTAGCAAAAGGTCAGTCCCAGGCCTTGGCATTGTGATGTCATAAATGGTGAGGTGCATACATAGCCTCATGGACATCACCCTAGAATCATTAACAGTCCCACGTACCAAGTTGAAATACTATATTGAGATGCAGGATATTCATCTCTATACTGAATTGTGAGCTTTTGAGCCAAGTCTAACTATCTTTGTTACATTGACCAGCAATTACCTTTTCTGTCCTAAGAGAGGAAAGGAAAAGGGTGGGCGGGGAAATAGCCAGTGCAAATTACAATGAGGGGAAGTGAATGGGATGCTGGGCTCTGACTTTCTGTGGCAAGGCAGAAAAACTTGTGTTTTTGTTAAGAAGAGGAAATTGGACACTGGGCCCCAAGGTCCTTGGGGAGAGGGAGCTAAGACTGGTCACATCCAGCAAGCAGCCAGCCAGGCACCCACATAAAATGCACAGCCTAGGAATGAGCAGATCAGAGTTGCTGTGGAGGCCTACACTAATATTTTGGAAACCTTCTTTAAGAAAAATAATATGAAATTATAAGTTCGGATTGGGCAGCAGGCCCTTGGAAACAGCCCGAAAAAGCGAGAGGCCCGGGAGATGGAGTTTCATTGGCTTTGCTCTAAACCCACCTCTCGGCCTCCTCACCTGCCACTCCCATCCCCTTTTCCCTGAAGAAGGCAAACTTCGGGCTATTAAGGCTTCGGGGGTGCGGTTTATGAGCAGAGCAATAAAAACCAAAGACACAGTGCTGTGCCAAGCGGTGACTCAAGGCGGGATATGAGA
>CABHPH010157555.1:26142-47661 GCA_902168325.1 Peromyscus nudipes | reverse complement strand
TCTCCCTCTCTCCCTCTCTCCCTCTCTCCCTCTCTCCCTCTCTCCCTCCCCTGTTTATTTATTTATTATGTATACAGTGTTCTGCCTGCATGCCAGAAGAGGGCACCAGATCTCATTATAGATGGTTGTAAGCCACCATGTGGTTGCTGGGAATTGAACTCAGGACCTCTAGAAGATCAACCAGTGCTCTTAACCTCTGAGCCATCTCTCCAGCCCCCTGTTTGCTTTTCTTAAGACTGTCTTTGGAAATGATCTGCTGTCCTTCTCTGTCTGTCAGGGGGTTATAATGTGGGTAGATCTTAAAACTGGTATTAAGCTTTAGAAATTTTTGATTATGAAAACTGCCTTCTTTGATGTATTATAATTACTATAAAATACCAGTCTATAAAACATGCTTTGTGGTACAAACTGATACTAAATATAAAACCATTGATAGAAGAATGCTGTAGGCATCACTGGTTAATGGGACAGAGTTAGTAGAATTTCATTCATTGGAGTAAAATTCAATAATGAAAAAGAGAAACCATAGTTTTCTTTCAAACAAGACAATTCTCCATTGGAAAGTTAACAAAGTAATTATCAAGAAAGGGGTCTTCCAAATGAATAGAATTGCTTTTGTAATAGTTATTAGAATGAATTTCTTGATCTAGCATATCACATGAAATCATTTTATTATAATTATTATAATAAATTTTTATATCTGAGCATTTAAGAATTCTGAATATAAAGATACAAGTCAGTAATTTAAAAAAAAATGCTACACTACCTGTTCCAACCTTTCTATCACGTAAGCATCCTCATCTGTCCCCTCCGAGGAATGAGAGTATAGTGGACCTTGGTCCTTAAACAATACGCCACATTGTTAGGTATTCTTTTTAGCTTTGCATGTATTATATGTGTATAATGTATGTTAATATATGTGTATCACATTTACCCATTAGACGTATCCCATTCTAGAAGCACTTTTTGTTTTTATTGTTTGGGGTTGTCTGAAAACATTCTTAGACTATAAGCTTGATAATAGAATTAAATATTGTTGTCCATTCAGAAACAGTACTCAGTGAAATGATAACATTTTCTCCTTATTTTGTTTCAGTTCAGCAATCAGCAAACACTGGGAGGCTGAACTAGCTACCCTCAAAGGAAACAATGCCAAACTCACCGCAGCCCTGCTGGAGTCCACTGCCAACGTGAAGCAATGGAAGCAGCAGCTGGCCGCCTATCAGGAGGAAGCAGAGCGGCTGCACAAGCGGGTAAGGGCTGCCAATAAAGGTTTCTGCGGTGAAGGGAAATTCGCATGTAGACACAGCGCATGGGAGTCTGCTAGGGAAATTCTTTGCTTATCAGGAATATATATGAGCTAAGTTTCCTGCTTTACTGGCTCAAGAAAAATATTTCTCAGAGTTTAATGAGAATGAAGATTATATGGTTTTTGTAAACAAATGAACTGATTGTAGTTTCAACTGTGCCAATTATCTGTGTGCCAAAATGGCAGAACTGTAAATAGGAAAGGGGAATAGAGACAAGGGACAAAGTTAGAACAGATACTATCCTCTCCTGTGTATAAAGATTAACTTTCAGTTTGTACGATGAAAAGGTTGTGGAGTTCTGTTTATAATACATGAATGTACTTAATGATGAGTAAGGTTCTTGTTAATTTTTTATCACAGTGGAAACCTAACTTATGACAAATCACTGGTAGTAAATACCCATTGAAGATCTGGTGTGTTCTCTTACTGTGTAATCCTTTCCCAGAAAGAACTTTTGCAGCAGTCAGAATATTAAAGCATTTATGAAAAGAAGTACATGCCTGTAATCCTAACACTGAGAAGTGAGGCGGGAATCTGCGGTCTTTGGACACACAGCTGTAGTGTCCAGTGCATTCTCTTCTGTAGTGGACACACAGCTGTAGTGTCCAGTGCATTCTCTTCTGTAGACCGAGCTTGCCGTCATTTCCTCATAGCTGGTATTGGTTCTTTAGGATTGTTTGGCTGTGGGTATACCGGCAGCAAATTATCTCAGCTTTGCTTTAGATGGTTTATCGACCACTGGTTCCCTTTCCTGTTACCACATGCACAGTCATTTTTAGATACATACTGGACATTATAAATGAGCTTTTATAAAGCCTTCTAGTTCCTTTGGAGAGTTTTTATTATTATTATTATTATTATTATTATTATTATTATTATTACCAGCAGGCAATAAATCCCTTGAATTTATCTACTGATAGATTTAGTCCATTTTCATTTTCACTTGTCCTAGGGAGAATCACTTGGTCTAGTCCCAGGCAGTTTTCTCCCTAAGATATAACCCTCTTGAGGTGTCACAGGAAGCATGAAGTATTTTCAAGGCCTCATTCATCTGACACGATTTCAAACTGCCTTCTCTATGGCCAATGCCACCACCCTCAGTCCTTCCAGTGTCTGGTTTTTATCTTCCTGTGCCTACCCCCGACCCCCCACCACACCCTGCACTCCCTGACCCTTTAACTGTGCACACTCAGCTGTGGAGTCCACTAGAGATTTGTGGGAGATCTATTTGCCTTTTATTTAACTCCCCCAATGTCTAGCTCTTGCAGCTAGTCTGAGGAGTCCCAAAATGCTTGGACTCCTCAGGAAAATAAAGCTAAAGGTTTTAACTTGAGTTCTTCGAGCCGTGCAGCTGTCCTAGCAAGTGCCTCTAGACAGAGATGTGTGAGTCATTGACACCTAATGTGACTGCTTTTCTAGAGTTGGCTGTTTGGGGGTTTTGTTGTTGTTGTGTTTGTTGTTATTGTTTGTTTGTTGTCTTTTGTCCATTTTGCCCACAGGTTGTTTTTTCGGTTTTTTATCTGTAGGAAAGGTAGTCCAATAAAGCCATTCCATTTTTATCAGCACTGAAATTCCCTTTAAGACATTTTTAGTTATTCAAACAGAGACAACTGATGTTTATTAAACAATAAATAAATGATTCTGAAGAGTTTTGTGTGTGTGTGTGTGTGTGTGTGTGTGTGCGTGCGTGCGCACGCGCGCGCGTGCACATGTAATCATGTAATTTTGGGTGAGTTTGTGCCATGACTCCCGTGTTAAGGTTTTAGGGACTGAACTCAGACTGTCAGATTTGTGTGGCACTTGCTTTTTCTGCTGAGCTGTGTCTCTAACCCATTCCCAATAGTTCTTTATTAGCTGCTCCGTGTTGTGAGCACGAGAGAAGAGAGCTTTGAGGGTTCTAGCGGAAGGGATTGTCTTTCAGAAAATAGGTGCTGAGTTGACTGCCTGTTAAGATCAGGATGGTCTTCACAGGACATTCTGGTTCAGTCAAGAAGTTGGACGTGAGCACCATTTATTCTTAGGTCAAAGAGAGTTGCCTGCTGTTACAATTAGAATTGTACATCTTAGCCAAAATAGGTTGCAGCCAATGAATGAAAGACCCTAGGATTTAATTTACCCCTGTGGTCTGGGATGCAGCCCAGTGGTACAGTGCTTGCTTCACATGTAAAAGGTCCTGGGTTCAATCCTCATTAGTGAAAAGAAAAAGAAAAAAGATTTAATATTATAAAAAGCAATTGGAAGACTTTGAATGTCATACAATGAAAGATTAATTTGTTAGCAGTTCCAGAATATTTAAGAACAGAGACCACAGTTGTAATTAAATCTACCGCAGGAACATTGCATTTGTTCAGACCTAGTAAAGAAGGTCTGTATAAGGAAGCATATTAGTACCTAAGTAGAAAGGAAGCTGGGATGTGAAGGAAACACTTCTAGAATACAGAGGGTGATTTGCTGTTTTGAAAGCGCAAGGCAAGTTTGCTTTATCCTAGTCAGCAGGACTTTGAGAGAGTGGCATATGAGAAATTATGGTAGGGTGTCTGTAAATATGTATATGATTTCTTCTTATATTAACGGTTGGATGACTTTGAAGGACACTGACCTTTCCCGTTATCTTAAAAAGGTGTCAAGTGCTCGTTAAAAAGTAATATTACTTGTTGGCTCTTGGTAAATTCTTAGTGACTGAAGAACTGTTGTCTTTCCCATAAGAGGCACAGTTGACATGAAGTCATTCTAATATCCAAGTTTTTAGGTGTTCTTAAGCATATCTTTCATTTCAGATTCTCTCGTATTTTGGAAATATATTTGAAAAAAAAAATGCTTACTTCTGCAAGGCCAGTTTTCAGAACCTGTATTTTCCTGAGACTACAAATGGGGGAAGCGGACGGTCGTAGCTGTACTTGTACAAATGTTAAGGAACATTCCTTAGGAATTCGTTGTAGTGATTATCACTTGTTTTCCCTAACCTGGCTCTGACCAGCACTGAATAATTCATTGTCCCCAAACTATCTAATAATCCTTTGGTTTTTGCCATTGCCTTAAATATTTATCTTTAAAGAATTTATTTTATGCTGGGAATATTAATAGTCTTTCATACAGTAATTCAAAATTCATTAACTTCTCAGGGGCTTACTATGACTTCAAGAAACCCTTTGAAATTGCCCCTTAATTTAACCGTGTTCTCATTTAATTGCAGGTCACTGAGCTTGAATGTGTTAGTAGTCAAGCAAATGCTGTGCACTCACACAAGGCAGAGCTCAATCAGACAGTACAAGAACTGGAAGAGACGCTGAAAGTGAAGGAAGAGGTAGGCCCGCTCTTCAGTCATCTTCGATCCAGACAGCGTTGTGTACAACGCCGTAGATGGGCAGGTCTGTAGTATGGTCTGCAGAGACGTGAGATTGTCAGTCTTTAAAGATGAAACTTATTGACTGTTAGGAAGCTTGCTCATGTTTTCCCCACTCACGTTTCTGTTATTGTTAACTGTGTTGAACTATGGCTGCCTTTTGTATGAGAGTTGTATTTATATAATCAACAGGAAACCATTAGAGATTAAATGAATTTTTGCAAGTTGTTGCTTTTTTGGTTTCTAGTCAAAAAGAGCTATTTTATATACCAAAGGAAAAATTGTATCTCAAACTTGAAGCTATTTAGCACTATGCTAAACGATCAGATTATACTTGCTGATAAAAATCATTCTGGACTGGACATATGATATTGCACCTTAGTCCCATGCCTAGGGGACTGAGGCAGGAAGATCTTGAGTTGAAGCCAGCTTTTGCTATGTAGTGAGTTCAAGGAATGGAGTACAGTGTGAGACCCTGCCCCACCTCCAAGAAAGAAAGAAGGAGCCTCACTCTGTTCCAGGTAACATACCTATGCAGACGTATATCCCCTCTGAAAGTAAATAAAGGGCATCTTTTTAATTACTCTTTTCCTCAGAACTAGGAAATAATTTCAGGGGAAAATTAGTTCTTCCTTCTGCTTATTATAAGTGAAATGTTAAAGACCTTACTTTACCTTTTCCAGGAAATCGAAAGACTAAAACAAGAAATTGATAATGCCAGAGAACTCCAAGAACAGAGGGACTCTCTGACTCAGAAACTACAGGTAAGATAAGTAAAAATGTTTGTTGATTCTACACAGACATATTAGTCATTCTTCAACATCAGAATGATGTTTTTGAGCTCCCATTTTTATTTGTTTTCTAGTACCTCTGAGTCATGCCTAGTGTTCAGTGTTCTAGACATTCCTTGATTACTTCATTTAGGTAGTTTGTAATCATTGGGGGCCATTCATAAACTCTTGTCAGCATAGTTTGGAAATTTCTGCCTTTATCATTAAAAGGTACCCTAAACCTAACAAAACGTCTCTGATGGATTTCGTTTAGTGTAGGGACCTGCTGGTGTTTTATGTGCTGAGCTACTGTCTGAAACCTGGCATTCCTTGTGCTCTAATAAAACAAAAGTCAGTGCCTTTTCCCTTTCGTCAGTCTTCAATCAATTTTGGCCACTTTTTTTCTGCATAGCTAACATACTTCCTGATTCTAGTTGACATACATGCATCCTGTGTTGGTGGGATCAGATGTAGAAAGATTTTTCAAAATTCATTACTAAGCTGCCTTTTGCCAACTTAAACTAGCCACCTCAAGAAGGGTTAAAAGCACTTTAGAAAAAAAAAAAAAACAAGTGTGTTCATAAAGTGAGGAGTTTGTCAGAGGCTTGAAGAGGAACCTGGAAGCCAAGGATTAGGAGGACCAGTTTATAAGAAGACTCAGCAATTTTTATTCAGTACTTGCTGTGTACAGGTGCTGTGCCAAGGACTCTTCATATTATATCAGAATATCACAGTTCAGTGCAGAGGAACCCAGGGCTTGAAGAAAAGTAACTTGTCCAACCCATATTTAGATCAAGACAGTCCAAGTCTAATGCCTCTGTCCTTGACCACCAAACTCTGCACCAGTGGTGACCCTTCAAAAAGAAGACTTGGCCAGGCATAGTTTCATACACCTTAATCCCAGCACTCAGGAGGCAGGGGCAGAAGGATTTCTGTGAATTTGAGGCTAGCCTGGTCTATGTATGAGTTCCAGGATAGCCAGGGCTACACAGAGAGACCTTGTCTCAAGGAAAAGGAGAAAAAGAAAACAGGTTCCTTGCATGAAACAGCCCCATTCCCCCACCCTTTGCTTGTCCCACCCCTTCAGCAGCCTGACAGACGGGGTTGCTCATTTGGTGTGTCCTAGGAAGTGTTCTGTCCAGATTTTAATTCTCCATATAGAGGCTGGTTTTCAGCTGGCAGGTCTGTATCCTAAAGATTGCTTACTAATGTGTGAAGACATTTTATGTCTTCTTTGCTAGGAGAGTGTTACCAACACTTAGTAGTCAAGGCCAGTGATGCTGCTAAACAGGGGGTTGATTATCTGGCCTTAAATATCAGGAAATATCAGGGTGCTACAGCTCAGAGGCCCTGGTGGGGCTGAGTATGATGCTTGTAATTGGGGCTGGAGAAAAGAGGGTGGGTGGTTCAAACTAGTTTCTCTCCTGTTTATTTTGATTTTCGAATACTTGTGATACTAACCTTAACACCATACTGACTAAGCTACACACGGATAGACATTTCATGTTGACAGGTTGGGTATCCATTTTCAAAGCAAAGACAGAAAGTAGTTCAGAGGTGTTAACATGTGTAATCCAGACACATAGCTACAGTGTGCTGGAGTAGTTCAGAGGTGTTAACATGTTTAATCCAGACACATAGCTACAATGTACTGAAGCCTCACTTTGTTTGATTCTAGTCTGCTCTTTATATGAGTCTTGGTTACTGTCCTATTGCTGTGAAAAGACACCATGACCGAGGCAATCCATAAAAGGAAGCATTTAATTGAGGGCTTGCTTACAGTTTCAGGGGTGAGTCCATGACCATCACAGTAGGGAGCATGGAGGCAGGCGGGCAAGGTACTGGAGCAGCTGAGAACTTACATCTTATTCACAGGCAGCAGGCAGAGAGCGACTGGCCCAAGAACATGGGCTTTTGAAACCTCAAATGCCACCCCCAGTGACATACTACCTCCAGTAAGGCTATACCTCCTAACCCTTCCCAAAACAGTTCTACAGACCAGGAACCAGGATTCACATATATGAGCCCTATGGGGCCATTCTCATTCAGACCACCCCAATGTGCTTGCAGAATACTGGTTTTAACCCTAAAATACATGTATTTTTAATTTTTCTTTTCTTGAGTTTTTTGCTTTGTTTTGTTTTGTTTTTTGGTGTTTTGAGACAGGGTTTCTCTGTGTAGCTTTGGAGCCTGTCCTGGAACTCACTCTGTAGCCCAGGCTGGCCTCGAACTCACAGAGATCTGCCTGCCTCTGCCTCCCGAGTGCTGGGATTAAAGGCGTGCGCCACTGCCACCATCGCCCGGCTGTTTTGTTTGTTTTTTGTTTTTGTTTTTTAACAAAGAGTAAATGTTGAATTTTCTTAATGGCTTTTTAGAGCCTACGGAGCTAATGATAATCTCCCAAGATTCCTTTTTTCTTTCTAGATTGCTCTTTTTTTCTCTTTATTTTAAAGATGTGTGTGTGTGTGTGTGTGCGTGTGTGTATACACCACATATGTGCAGGCTTCCATGGAAGCCAGAAGAGGGCTTCAGCTCTTCTGGAGCTGGAGTTACAGGAGGTTTTGAGTCGTCTGATGTGGGAACTGTGAATGGAATTCTGCTCCTAACTGCTAAGCGTCTCTCCAGCCCTTCTTTCTGGATCTCTCAATACTCAGCTATCATCACATCGGCTGTGAAGTTTTGGCACCTGAATTTTAGGGAGGCAAACTCAAATTATAGCACTCACCAGTCTCAACTCTGTTACGGCCTTATTTTATGTCACTTTAAATTTTTTATTTATTTTTTTACATTTTACCATGGGATCCATAAAGGGGACTGGAGTTAGAGATGGTTGTGAGCCACTGTGTGGGTGCTGGAATCAAACCTGTGTCCTTTAGAAGAGCAGCCAGTGCTTTTAACTGCTCTGACTGTTCTATTAAGAACATGTTTGACATCTCTATGTTCTTCTAGAGAAGTCTCCTTCTAATTCTGATTCTCTTGCCTTAATAAGTTTGGGGCTTAGTTTGCTCAAGTGCTGTAAGGATTTTTCTTTTATTTTCAAAAAAAAATTTTTTTTAACCAAGATATTTTTCAAAGTGATTGTTGAAAGTCATTTTTCTCAATTATTAGTGGACCATTTTAATTTTCTTATCCAGCAAGGTGTGATGTACACCCTTAATCCTGATTCCAGCATATTTCTGTGAGTTCAAGGCCATCCTGGTCTATGTCACAAATTAGAGGCCATCTAGGGCTCCATAATGAGACCCTGTGTCAAATGATAGCAACAACAGCATAGTGTATGTGTATTCATGTAAATATTTATCTCTTGCTTCTCGTTGGCTCTGAGCTCAGTGCCAGAGAGAGCCTCACTTAGGTTTCTCTAGACATCCCCAGTGCCAAAAAAGTTAATAAAATGTTTCACACATAAATTTAAATATTTGTCCTTATATGTTAATTCTTCTGCAACATATCTAATATACAATTGAATTTTCTTGTCTTCTATTTCAGTCTTTTTCTGGTTTTCCTTTCTTAATTTGCTTTCATTCTCTTGAATTTTTTTATATAATTAAGGAATAATGAATGAATTTATAAGTGTTAATACAAACTGTTTTTGTTTTTGTTTTTTATTTTAGTGGGGACCTTATACTTCACTTCTGATGAGGCTTTCTTTTCTTTTTTTCCTGTTTCTTTCATCAATTTAATCAACTCTTCTCTTTTTCAGTGTAACATCCTTAGTTTTTTGAGATTTTTGTTGTTATTTTTTGATCCATTGGTTTTTATTCTACATTTATGGGTATTTTGCCTGCATGTTCTGTCTGTGTATCACATGTTTTCAGTACCCTCAAAGGCCAATAGAGGGCATGGAATACTCTGGAACTGGAGTTGCAGACAGCTGTCAGCTGCTGTGGGGTGCTGGGAACCAAACCCAGGCCCTTTGAAGAGCAGTCAATGCTCTTAATCGCTGAGCCATCTCTCCAGCCCCGTGTCTTCAATTTGGGGTGCCTAATTCAAGCTCCTTTTTGAATACTTTTATGTAAACCTTAATTCAGCATGGAATATCATGTTAAGATTTTTTTCTGTTTTGTAATTGGTTGGGGGAATTTTTTGTGGTTGTTTTACTGAATTCTTTTTAGTATTTTCTATTGATAGTTTTATAAATGAGTGTTTTATACCTTTGCATTTTTGTGGGTGGAATGGCAATTTAAGGTGATTTATAGATTCGTAGTTCAAACACCTTCTTTTGAGGGGCAGTAGTCAACAGGTTATGTGTGCTTCAATGTTTTAATTTTTTTTTTTTTTACATAATAAGAGCTTAAAGTTTTTTGTCATCTTTATCCTTTGCTGTTGCTAAAGGCTCCTTGCCTTTTACTCTCTTTTCCTTGCCAAGGCTGCCTCTTCAGCTTTCACATACAGTTAAGTCTCTCAAGTGTACAGTCTGCTCTGGTCTACCAGGCCGTTGGTTTCTGGGTTTGGGCATTCACGGAGGTCTTCCTCTTCACAGCCCCCATGCCCTCTGGACAGGGTTAGAGTGACAGCTTGAGAAACAGGTCTGTGGAAGCTGTTACATAGGTTCTCTGACTGCCAGTGGTTTGATGATGCTTCTGTTCTGTCTTTAGTAATATCCAAGTCCTGAAATTTTCACAGCTTTATTGTCATTGTACGTTCTTGTGGTTTGTGGAGGATGACTGGCAGATGTCAGTGTACAAACTCTTACTACCTTGTCCATTCAGAAATTTTTCTACTTCTTTATTGCCAATATCTTCCTCTAGAAAACATGTTGTATTAAACAGGGACCATTTTACCTTTACTGAGTATTTTATTCCCAGTGCCTAATAGAAGATGTCTAACAACTAATTGTTAAATAACTTCTTCAAAGTGCATACATTTCTTTTACCCATTTCTTTCTGTGTAGAAATGAGTTATTGATGCTTCTCTTGTTGATTTAAATGTTCTGTTATATGTAAAGGTCTAATAAAACATTAATATATCTTAATTACATACTTAATATCTTAAGTATAAGCTGTGAAGCAGGTGTCCTTAAGACAATTTTTGTATGGCTTTTATTTAGATTGAATGGTGCAGGATTTAAATGTAGAGAAAATTAACCATACCTGGTTGCATTGGCAGTGGTTATAATTATATAATTTTAAATTTTTTCTCTAGTGTTTGAGTAGCTAACATATACCACCCAGTAGAATTTTGTACTTTCATTTTGGGGCCTTTCAAGCACTCTGAAAGGAATTTGAGATTCTGGCCTATAAAGTGCTTTTCTTTTTTGCTACACCATGAGGTTGGTGCTCCTCAGGTGCTTTGAAAGACTAGGGGATGAATAGACAAAGTGGCAACAGAGGACAGCCTTGGAGAGAGAAGCAAAGGCCAGAGGGTTTCCGAGTGTGTGCACAGGCCGGGAAGGTGCTGGCTGTGACTTCAGTCAGAGCTAGGTGACCTCTGTTCTCTAGGTTGTCTGTTCTTTCCCCACAATCATAGTCTCCCCATCTAAAAATAGATCAGGGCCATCTCCCTTGTGCTGGTGCTAGTCCATTGCTGAACTAGTAAAGTCTGCAGAGACACATCTTGGAGTTGGACATTTACTCTACAGAGTATAATGCTGTTGAACTGAGGGAATGGTGTTTTGTGTGGTTCCAGTCAAATGTTTGCGTGTTTTGTTGGTTGGCAAGAACAAGGGAGCCTTTCATGTCTAAGAAGACTGTAGAGGGCAGACTAGGCTACGGCTGTGAAGTGGGCATGACGGCAGATGATGTTTGGTCTATTTCTGTAGCTGGAAACATTCTGTCCCTAAGCTTGTTGCTGAAGTGCAAGAGAGCGCTCTGTGCAGTCATGAGTGGAATTTATACCCTTGATCACAGGACCTGTTCCTCCCTGATAGTTTACAGCCTCCATGAATGTAGCTTCCAAGTTTCTAATACTAATTTCTGATTCTTTTATTAGTTCTCTTCACCTAGCAAATACTTTGAGATTAGATTGAGTCTTTTCACTCTTCGTTTACAAATTATACATGTTCTGTTTCTCTCTTAATTCTCCCACACTTTGCAGCTTATCTGGGGAGTGTTGTAATGTTGCTTGAGCCTTGTTCAGAATTATCAACTGTTACTTTCTTTAACGTTTTCAAGTTTACCCCGTTCTTTTTCTCAGGACTTGAATGTTTTTATTCCATTTATATATTTATTATGTGACTGTGCCACGGTGACTGTGGATGTCAGAGGACTACTTTTGGGAGTCCCTCCTCTCCTTCCATGTGTGTCCTGGGCGTTGAACTCGGGTTGTGAGTCTTCTGTTGTTGTTGTTGTTGTTGTTGTGACAGGGTTTCTCTGTGTAGCTCTGGCTGTCCTGAAACTCCCTCTGGAGACCAGGCTGGCCGTGACTCACAGAGATCTGCCTGCTTCTGCCTCCCTAGTACTGGACTAAAGGTGTGCACCACTGTGACGCCAGCTTAAGTTGTAAGTTTTGGAAGCAAGTGTCTTTACTTGTTGAACTATCTTTTTGGTCCTAAAAACTTTCATTTTTGAAAAGATTGTGAGAAAAATTAATGTGGAGAAAAAGATACTCATAATTCAGACACCAGAATTCTTTCCTTTTTTATGTGTATGCATGTTTTTTTTCTGCATGTATGTGCCCATGGAGGCTAGAAGAGAGCATCAGATCCCCTGGAACTAGAGATACAGGTGGCTGTGAGCTATCTTATGGGTGCTGGGAATTGAATCCAGGTCTGGAAGGGCAGCCAGTGCTCTTAACCACTGAGCCATCTCTCCAGCTCTACATTTGATGTTTAAAACTAAAGTTAAATCATTACTCATGTAATTTTGATTTTTTTGGACTTGCTTTATTATATAATATTTGTCATGCTTAGAAACATTGTTAAAAGCCATTTATGGACTGGAGAGATGGCTCAGTGGTTAAGAGCACCAACTGCTCTTCCAGAGGTCCTGAGTTCAATTCCCAGTGACCACATGATGGCTCACAACCACTTGTAATGAGATCTGGTGCCCTCTTCTGGCCTTCAGGGACACATGCAGGCAGAATACTGTAAACATAAATAAATAAATAAATCTTTAAATAAAAAAAGAGACACTTGTTCACTTTAAAAAAAAAAGCCATTTATAACTCCTAAGTAATCCTCAGTGTGCTGGCATTTAGACTGTATCAAAAATTTTAAACATTCTTGTATTGTCACAAAATTTTGCTTTCTTTTTATCATTTTTCTCCTTCCTGGATTATCAGCTTTATACTTCTGATACATGCAGTTACTGAATCTTCATTATAGCTTTTTGAGTTGAGCAATTGTGTATTCTTACACAGTCATTCCTTTGATCCTGAATACAATGTCAGGATCAGTATAAGACAATCTTACAATCTCATTTTAGGGAGTTGCTTTTCTTTGAACTCTTTCTTTAGAGTTACCGGTTAGGAGAACCTGCTTTCTCCCGTCTCTGCCTGCTCTCACCCGATTTCTTAGTAACAAAGATCAGCAACAAAAGTGAGATGTAAATAATCCTCAGACACCCACCTGAGGGTTCTGCCTGTCCTGAGAAGTGCCTGAAGCCTTGCTTGGAGTGAAGCAGTGGGTAGTAGCCCTTTGTTGTGGGGAAGACAGGTGTGTTCATAGTCAAGCATGGCTCTCTGAGATGGCTGAGTCCCAATCTCCTTAAGTTGTATGAAATTGAGCGTCAGAGGCTCAGACTTATTAAAAGATACTAGGGACAGCAGAAGTTGTATTGTTATCTAAACAATGGACTGACATGTGCGTGTATGTTGACTTTTGTTTCTGAAGGAAGTTGAAATTCGAAATAAAGACCTGGAGGGGCAGCTGTCTGACCTAGAGCAGCGCCTGGAGAAGAGCCAGAGCGAGCAGGAGGCTTTCCGCAATAACCTGAAGACACTCTTAGAAATTCTGGATGGAAAAATATTTGAACTAACAGAATTACGAGATAATTTGGCCAAACTACTAGAATGCAGCTAAGGAGAGTGAAATTTCAGTGCCAATTGATGAAAAGATACTGTCTGTCTTCACAGGACTGTTGGGGCTCTGCACCAAGATTGCACAAAATTTTTTGAATATCATTTCCTCCAGGAGGAGGGTGTTTTGAAAATTGGAATTGTATATTTCAGTATAAATTTTAGAATTTAGCTTGTAGCTAGTTGGGGAAAAAAAGACATGAAAAACTTGAACTACAAATTACCTCCATGTATATTGGCCATAGTTAACTGGAAAGTTATAAGTAGACACTTAATGCAATCTTTTACCCCCTGATATTAGCCAATGGGAGAATTAACAATGTTTGGGTCCTTTCTCCTCTTTTTTTTTGTTCAACACAGTGAAGATTATCTGCTTTTTAAATTAATTTATTTATGATATCTACAGCTGTGTTTTATGCAAAAACTTAGTACTGAAAGCCCTGTCTTTTGTTGTTATCTGAATAATTTCTCAGGATATTTTTGCACTGCTGAGAAGCAGGGCCATTACCAATTAATTCTTGCCAGGTGTGGGAGAGAGCTACATCTTTAATTGAAAATCACTATAAATGGGTGTCTGGAGTTCTTCCTTTTTGTACTAGGAGTATCTCACTCTAGTGACTACTACTCTGGTACACTCTGCTGTTCTCCAATCTTGTCTGCTCTATAGTTTACTTTTCCATATTGATTCTTGTATTTATGAGAAGATACTGTCTCCCATTTTATTACACATTTTAAAGACAATTAAACAAAGGCAGCTGAGTCCCTCAGATATTTTTCTTTTTGAATTTATAGTAAATTTGACACACAGAACTGAAATAGAGCAGTCTGTCCTTGGCAGTTTAGGCTAGCAATGTTAAGTATATTTACAGAAAATATGCAGTTACATTTATTTATATATTTGGCAAGAAATCTTTTCTGAGTGATCAATGAATTTCAATTTCTGAAAAATAATGGTTATGGGGGCACTGTTTCTTATAGATAATTTTAAGATGGTTATGGGGGCACTGTTTCTTTTAGATAATTTTAAGGTATATGGTGGATTTCAAGGAGGTCCACTTCCACCTAGCAGTCAATCAGAGGACTGTATCTAAATTGTGGCTGTGGCAGATGGGTCTTCACCGAAACCATGTCTTTATTCAAACTTCACAAGGCAATATTTTGAACTGTTAACTAGGCATTTCAAAACGGGAAATACCTTCAACAGGCTCTTCTCGGAGAGCAGGTTTTAGTGTTGTTTTGATGTAATTTTAAGACATTTAGCAAACATGCATTTCTTTATGTGATACATTTCTTTCACAAAGCTATCTTAAACGCAAGCCAAGTGCCGTCTGCTCTGCCCTAGTAGGAATCGCATCAGCATACATACATTCTTGCTGTACAATGCCTGTGACCTTGAAGGGAGTTCTTTCAGTGTATGCTTGAGTACCTGACTTTGGAGTCAGTGAATGCACTGATTTTTTTGTTTGTACCCCAAATGATTGAATTGTTCAGTACAAATTAAGCAGATTAACCCATTTTTCACTCATAAACAGATTCTTAGTACTAGTTTTGTTTTATATTTATGTGTATGTACATACATACATACATATATATCAATTTATACCAGAGTGAAAAATAAATGGTCTGTCTCTAAAGTAGTTTCCATGGGGAGGTGTCTCTGAAGAATCTCTATCAAACACTTAGTCATCATGTATTATATGTCCTATAACACCACAACAGCCACAACCATCTATTTTAGGGTATTTTCCTTACCTGTTTATTATAGAGAGAATAATTTAGGTACACATGCTCAGAGTTGAGATATTTCTCTGATAAATCAGGTAATAAAATTTATTTGGTGGATAGAATTTTGAAAACAGATACGATTTTATCTGAGTTTCCTGAGTTTCTGAATATCAAAGAATACCAGGTTTTAATTTAAATAGAGGACTAACACTAGGGGTCAGGGAATTTAGTTACGAAGAGTTAAAAAAAAAAATCTTAAAAAAAAAAAAAAAAAAAACAGTGTAAGCTGTTGATATGGTAAGCGAATTATTTTAATGATGTAATAAAATATTTTTAAATTTTGGCATAGTGATGATTTAATGGGAAAATAACTCACCAAAATGTCTCCACTTGAATTGTACTGATAATGTGAGGCATATGTGTAATTCAATATATACATATACCTATATGTATATACAGAAATTATTTTTAATATTTTCCTACTGCTGTGAAATTTAAAATTGGAAATTTTGTGAGTGTTTTCCATGTCCAATAGAGCCTAATTGTTTCTTTTTTTAGTAACTTAACAATTTCTTGAGGGCTGCACCTATAACTTCCCAGCTTGTCAGTAGACATGTACAGTACTTGGGAGCAGGTGGACACAAGTGCACATATAAATAAACCTTCTTACTGACTCTTTTAAACACTCGGTTACACTAGAGGAGCATTAGAACTCACCACCTCTGAGTCGTAGGTTGTGTGCCTACTGTAGCTTTTCCATTGCTGTATTATAGACACATTTGCATATTAAAATTTGATTTTTTCCCAGAGATAAATATTATATAATGTATCTATATTTAGATCAAACGTGGTAATATATTGATCGGAACCTAATGTTGGGGACTATAGCCTGAACATGTGGACTTGCAGTGACACCGGAGGAGAGCAGAGGTCAATCCCATTTCTGTATAAGTTATTATAACTATGAAATCTTGTACAAAAGCAAAAAACTGGAAAAAAAAACAACCAAAAATACAGTTTTTATTTTGAAATACATTTGTTCTCTGGAGAATGTACTTCATCTTTTTTCTCAATCTTCTAAGGGTATTTAAAGCATTTAAGCGATGGCAGCATTTCCTTCGATCCTACAGGTGCTACTGGATTTTGCATTAGTATGTGATGTTTTAAAATCCTGACTTTGACATAAAAGGTTTTATAAGTATTTCCCTGCCTGGAAAATTAGTTTTTATTCTTCTCTCCTCATTCCCTCCTCTCGCTCTGCCTCTCTAGACTAAAAAAACGAACATTCATGAAATCACATTCCTCCTTGTCCCTAGAGGAAATTTGCAGCACCATCCAAACTCTGACGCTCTGTTGTCTTTGAACTGTTGGAGCAATTAGAGAGGAGCTTGTCCCTTATCTTTTCAGGTGCCACTGAAATGGTAAGCTACCACATGACCTTTAAGAAGCCATTTCTTTGCTCTGTTAAATTAAATGTATCTTCAGCAGGTATGCCTCTGCCGTCTATGTTTTTGCCTCTGGAGTGTGCGCTTGGGCTGCTGCCTCCTGACCCCGACCACCTCCAGGACCGGAATAGGAGGCAGGCCATGGGGAGAACTTGGGGGTTATTGTTTTGAGCCTTTCATTTATTTGTTACCAAATAATGTTAACATCTGAAATTTTGTGCTTTAAACATAAAATAGACTTCATTGACCCTTTTAGCATAATCTTCTAGCATTCATGAGGTAAATTAACATAATTTCTTTTCCTTTCATGGTGCTTGGGGGTCAAACCCAGGACCTAGCACATGCTAGGCAAGTACAGTACCACTGAGCTACTTCCAGCCCTATGTAAAATCATAACGAAGAAAATTGCAGGTAAGAAGTAGTTGAGTTTGACACATTTGAAAAAAAAAATCTTTAATAGAATACCACATTGTATGGTTAGTAATAATAAGTATTTGTTAAGAATATATCCTTTTTATTTTAGACTCACTCATTCCACTGTCCTAAGGAAAACAAAAACTATTTTAAACTGGGAATCGTTATTCTTTTAATCCCAGTATTGAGAAGGCTGAGGCAGGAGGATTGAGAGTTGGAAATTAACCTAGGCTATAAAGACTTTGTCTCAAAAATAAAGAAAAATAAATTTAAACCTAATAAGCAGAGGGACTTTGGATCACTGTCTGTTTGACCCCAGAAACTCTGAGTCAGCACCACGCCGCCCGACAGTCTGTTTGGCCACTAGGTAAAGCGGGTGCCCTAAGAAAGAAAGAAAAATTATATATATATGTATCTACCAAGTGTGTGCCTGGTCCTCTCAGAAGTCCAAAGAGGGTGCTGGGTTCCCTGGAGTTATGGATGGTTGTGGGCTGTTATGTGGGTGCTGGGAACTGAACCCAGGGCCTCTGCAAGAGCAACTGCTCTTAACCACTGAGCATCTCTGCAGCCCTAATTCTCTGAGAATTTCATACAGCATGTTTTTTATTGTACTCTTTTCTGTTCCCAAACTCCTCCCAGATCTTCCCCTCCATACCCACCCTACTTCATGTTCTTTGTCTTGAGTGAAAGAGAAAAGGATGGGGAGAAGAAAGAAGGGAGGGAGAGGGAGGAGCCACTGAAAACATGGAGCCCGTCACTCCTGAGCGTGAGGCCAGCCCTGGACGGGGGTTGGTGTGCCCAGTGTCACTCCAGTGAAGAATTTCCCTCTCCCTGCAGCTCTCAGTCAGCACTTCTTGGTTAGTGGTGGGACTTGGTTAGTGGTGGGACTTGGGTCCACTTCTCCTTCTCAGTGCTGGGATTTTGTCTAGCTTGAGCAGGTCTTACTAGACTGTCACAGTCTTTGTGAGTTCATATGGACATCAGCCCTGCTGTGTCCAGGAAGTGTCTTATCCTTAAGATCCTTCATCACCCCTGACTCTTAAAATCTTTCTGCCCCTTCTTCCACATAGGTCCTGGGCCTTGAGGGGAGAGGTGTGATAAAGACACCCCAATCCGGGCTGAGATAGTATTAATGAAAGCAAGAACCTGAGACTAGGTGGGTCATGAGCCCGAGGGGAAAACCTACTCCTGTTAATCTGCGAAATGAACGGAGCAGTAAAATGACTCCTAACGATAGACTACTGTACCCATAGATCAGTGCGTTGCTCAGCCTTCGTTAGAGAAGCTTCTCATTGTAGAAGATGGTAGTTAACACAGAGACTTGCAGCCCATCAGCATGCAGTGTGAGAGGCTCTGAAGAAGGTGCCTTTCAAGGTAGCCACGGGTCTGTTTAGAGACAGAGCACATGCTCAAGCACATGCAGAGACATGCGTGAACTCCTTAGCAAGACAAACAAGAAATGTCAAAAGAAAGAAAAGAAAACATTTTTCTTCAGGTCGTTGTCACTAAAGACATGTGAGCCATGAAGAAAATTGCTTCTGGACTAGAATGAAGGGCCACACCCAGAGACTTGTGCGGACTTTCTCATCTGTTGGGCACTTTCCACCCTTTACAGGCTGCACTTCGAGCCTAGCAGAGCCGTCCATGCTGTTAGTCCCAGCTGCCCAGATTTGAGGCTGGAGAATAATTTGAGACAGGAGTTGGGACCACTTAGGGCAATACAGACCCTGTCTCTTTAAACAATAAATCAGTCAATAAGTGGAGGTGGAGAATTGTCATTATTGTGACAGCGAATCCAGCAAGTAGGAACGTCAGGACCAGTTTTCATCTGAGGCATATTGGGATGGCCGGACATAAAGCCCTCCCCCAACCTTACTCTCTGTTTTGATGCTGCCTTTATTTATTATTTATTTAGTTGTTGATTTGTTTTGTTTAAGACAGGGTCTCTCTGTGTAGCCCTAACTAGCCTGGCACTCACTGTATGACCAGGCGGGCTGCCCTGGAACTCAGCAGAGCTCCGCCTGCCTCTGCCTCCTGAGATTAAAAGTGTGTGCCACCACACTTAGCTGCTGCTGCATTTCACCAAGTGGGGATTGCCCTGAGGAGTCTCAAGGACCCTGAGAACACCCCTGCCACTTGTTAGGATTTAGAACCTGCCCCAAGATATAAGCTTCCACCCTCACCAGTCTCCGGGATTCTGACCTACGTTTGTCAGGTACATCCAGGAATAGAAATCTACTCTGCTTCCTCATGATAGCATTGAGTGAAGATACTAGATGTCTTAATAAATGCAACTCCACGGCTGTTTCTGTAGTATGGGAAAGTCTTTAGGATTTTTCTGTCAACATGTTTGCTCATGTCTGTTGTGACTGCCTTGCTGAGTACTCACTCATTCAGTAAGTACCCTTGTCTGTGTGACTTGTGAATGAGACCTGTGTGTTCTCCCTGGCTTTCCGTGGAATGACATCTCAGAAAGCATGGCTAGAAATGAGGTGTGTTTGACAAGGACACTTCCTCTACAGCTTGCCTATGAAATAAATGGACATCTGCTTTGCGAGGGGCACTGTGCTGATTGCTTGGCAATTGGAGAGGAGAGCAAAGGAGAAAGGTTCAGTGATGGAACCTGCTGTGCTCACAGCTGCAGGTCAGGTGTCTGGCACATCTGTCAGGAGGTAGAAGGTTTTTTTGTTTTGGTTTTGGTTTTTCGAGACAGGGTTTCTCCGAGTAGTTTGGGTGCCTGTCCTGGATCTCACTCTGTAGACCAGGCTGGTCTCGAACTCACAGATATCCGCCTGGCTCTGCCTCCCAAGTGCTGGGATTAAAGGCATGTGCCACCGCCACCCGGCAGGTAGAGTTCTTGATCGTATTTCTGCAGTTTTTCCTTCTAAGTTACCTGCCTTGCCTCTCTAAAATATCAGTTAGAACTCACTTTTTGTTTCTTTTTTGTTACTGTTGTTTTGGAAAATGTCTTACGTAGCCCAGGATAGTCTCAAACTTGGTATCTAAGGACAGTCTGCTTCCACCTCCCGAGTTCTAGGGTTCTAGGCATGTGCTGTCCTATCAGTCTCTGTGTGGTACTGGGTATCGAACCCAGGGCTTCATCCATGCTGGAGAAACATTCTGTCAATTGAGGTGCAGTTCTGACCCTGTTCGGATGCTTCGTAGCTACGGCTCTTACATTTTCTCTTTGGCCTTCCCTGATGCTTACACCTCCTGTTGTCATTGTAAGTTACACATCACACTTTTGCAGGTGTCTTCTTCATGGACCGTGTATTAGCCCCAATTTAAAGAAAACGAAAACAAATACAGATTTCCAATGGTTCAATGAAAGGAATTCTTCATGTGCAGAACTTAAGTCCCTTTAATTTAAATAACATCTTAGTTTGAAAGCACATACTGGTAGTCCCAGTCCTTGAGAGGCTGAAGCAGGATTGCAAATTTGAGGCCAGCCTAGGATACATAGCAAAACCTGTCATAAAACAAAATAGTAGAAGCCGGGCTTGATGCGCACGCCTTTAATCCCAGCACTTAGTGTACAGAGGCAGGCGGATCTCTGTGAGTTGGAGGCCAGCCTGGTCTACAGAGCGAGACCTTGTCTCAAATAATATAACAAATGAACAACACAGTAGGGCTCAGCAGTTAAGAGCCCTTGTGCTTGCAGAGGACCCAGGTTCAATTCCCAGCACTCACATGGCTGCTCACAACCTTGCATTACTCAGTTTCAGGGAATCCGACATCCTCTTCTGACTGCCACAGACACCAGACACATGCATAGTGCACAGACAGGGCACACAAAACACTCACACACGTGAAATAAATCTTTAAAACACAAGGCCAGCCTGGTCTACAGAGTTAGATCAAAGACAGCCAGGGCTACATAGAAAAACCCTGTCTCGAAAACAAGCCAGCAGCAAACCGATAATCAAGGCCTTAGGGAGACAGTTTTGCTCCTGGAAACTCATCCCTAGCTCTGAGGGAGCTCACTGGGATGTACTTTGCTGTTGGTTCTAGATGACTAGTCAGAGTTGGCTCTGTAGAAGCTAAGGCTTCTCCCAGTCAGTCTAACTATTAAACATGAGTGCAAGTTAGATCTTGAAGAAGGCTGAGATCATTCAGTCCCTGTTAGACCACAGTCGGTAAATGATTATTAAAGTACCTGCTTTGTGCTGGGTGCGGGGCTGTAAGGGCCTCCTGGGTCAGGTGGCTTTCTCTCTTGTGTTAAATGTGATTTAAATAGAAATTCACCATTGAACTTCCCCTGCCTCCAAGACAGGGTTTCTCTGTGTAGCCCTGGCTGTCCTGGAACTCGCTCTGTAGACCAGGCTGGCCTCAAACTCAAGAGATCCACCTGCCTCTGCCTCCCAAATGCTGGAATTAAGTGTGAGCCACCACTGCCTGGCAAAACTGAATGAGACAGTTCAGAAGAAAGAGAGAGACAGAGCTCTGAGTTGACATGAGTTGATGGGTGGCTGCTGTGGGGCATGTCACATCCTCTGACACAGGCCTGCGCCCCTCTCTCTCTCTCTCTCTCTCTCTCTCTCTCTCTCTCTCTCTCTCTC
>CABHPH010157555.1:0-26132 GCA_902168325.1 Peromyscus nudipes | reverse complement strand
CTCTCTCTCTCTCTCTCTCTCTCTCTCTCTCTCTCTCTCTCTCTCTCTCTCTCTCTCTCTCTCTCTCTCTCGACTGAGTTTCTCCATACAGTCCTAACCATCCCGGAACTCACTCTGTAGATGAAGTTGACCTTGAACTCACAGAGATCCTGCTGTTTCTGCCTCCCCAGTGCTGGGGTTTAAGGCGTGCGCCACTATGCCCAGCTCATTGAAGCCATTTCTAAGAGTTCAATTCTGTGACTTTCAGTACTTCCCTGGTGTTATTATCACCACTGTCTGTTTACCTTTGTGTCCTCCCTGACGAGGTACCGTATGCATCTATGCGTTTCTGTTCTAGGTCCTTGTGTGCATGCAGTCACACACTGTTGTCCTTGGGGTCCGGCTCATGTCACTTGGCATGATGTTCTCCAGGTCCATTCCTGTTGTGGCATGTCTCGGGATTCCATTGCTTCTTGAGACTGATAAGAGTCTGTTGTGTAGTTATTAGCTCTACTTCACTTACCCAGTCATTTGTTGATGGATGCTGGGGTGTTTCTATCATTGTGAACATTTGTGTACAAGAGTCTGAGTCTCTGTGGCACATTTTGGGGGGCTATATACCTAGGATATAAATAGGATTTTCATGTGATAATTCTAGGTGTAACTTTTTTGAAGAACAAGCAAAAGATTAGGTTTGAATTGGGTAAATGCAAAAAAGGCTGTAGGATTAAGTGTGAGCTTGCAGGGAAATTATAGTCCCCAGACTGGTGTTTTGTAATCGGTTCATATGTGACCCATGTGCCTTTTTTTAAAGTATGTGTGCACGTCATGTGGAGGTCAGGGGACAACTTTTGTGAGTTGGTTCTCCCCTTTCACAGTGAGGCTGTCAGGCTTGCATTGTGAGCATGTTTATCTCTGGAGCCTTCTCACCAGCCAGTCCACATGCCTTTACACATGCTTTCCTAAGACAATTATTGTGCACCAGCTGTGGCCCAGGCTCTGTCCTGGAATAGAAACTACAGAAAGAGGGCCAGAGTTGAGTGCAAGACAAGTTATTTATACTGTGAGTGCTGTGGGAAAAGAGGACTCTGATAGGACATCCCAGGAAGGAGCGGGGAAGGGCTTTTCCCCAATTCTTGCTGGAGGAACAAGAGCTTGTCAGTTCTAGGCCTCAAAGAGTGACTGAGAGTGTATCACATGCAAAGGCTCAGACAGAAAAGCACCAGGGCGATTTAGATTAGAGTGGGTGAGTGCGGAGGAAGCCTAGGGCGTGGGAACAAGGCACTTTGCAACTCTGTAGTTCATTCACAAGGTTTGACTGGGGCATTGTTCATTCCGCATAAGGGAGAGATAGTGAGGGGGTTTGTTGCCAAGAAGTAATGCAGTAAAACAAGACCAGGTAGTTACGTGAATGACAATAACCACTTCTGAGGGACTGTTGACAGCTGTGGCGCTGGAGAAGATAACTATGCGGTGATGTGTTGGAAGAGTATTTAGGAGGGAGAGCAGGATTTCCCAACTCCTTCAGGTGACTTGGGAGAATGCGTCTTGAACTGCAGGCTGAGTTCAACATGAGGAAGAGCTGGGAGGCAGAGACCAGAAGCCTGGATTAGTCTCTGTCTCTCTTTTGTGAAAGGGTGGGGTTGGTGGGAGGGAAGGAGGCACTACTGGAGTCAATGAGTTTCCTTTTGAATGAATTTAGTGTGCATGGAAAAATACCCAAGTGAAACTTTTGAGTCTAAGTGTGAAACTTAGTGGAAAAAAACAGGAGCTGAAAATAGCTACTTGGGAATTGTTGTTGTGTGTGATAGCAGTTGAGGGCCTGAAAATCAGGAGACTGCAAAGTGAAAGGGAGACTGTAGGCCAGATGCAGCTTGAAGAAGAGTGATGAGTGATGAGGGTGAGTCAGCCAGAATAGTAGGCCTTCTGGGAGCCTTGCGTGAAGTTCGAGAAAGCCATAATTCACGTGAAAATACAGCCACAAATCAACTCATGTCTCAGGGTGGTGGCTTAAAATGTGTTCTGTTGAGATCCTTTATTTGATATTTTAGGCTTAAAGTAATAAAAAAAAACCCAACAAACTGAAATATGCTACTTTAGCAAACTCAGATTCACTTTGTATAACATTTAAAAACATTGAAATCCAGGTTAAGTGTTGCTTCCTGGAATAGTAAGGCAGGTTGGTAAAGAATTGCTGCTGGTTTCTGTAGGAACTGGGACTTTGTCCGTGTGCCAGCTGAATCGGAACACAGAAATGACATGTGCAGGTGACGCTGTCTTCTAGAGACCCATTTTAACACTTAGGAAAACGGCTTTATTTCCTTCAGTGGTATGCTGATTAAACACTCCGGACCATTGTGTGTGTATGTATTGGACTTCATGTTGTCACGGGGGTGGGTGCTGGGGCTGCAGCCAGGAGAGGCTAACTGCTACTGCCTGTGGCTCCCCTGCCTTGGTGGGGTTAAGTTCTTGGGGCTTAAGTTCCGTGTCTTTGGGTTTATGAATTTGACAATGAATTCATGACTAGGACCAGATAATTGTACATTTGCATTGCTTTAGAAAGTTCACGTTTCTGTTACCCTAGGTACTCCTCTTTCTTATTAATTCATAAGCATAACTATTTACAAATTATTCTCTTGTAGAAGTAATCTCATGGTATCAACAAATACTATTCTTTGTACTTGGTTTTAGTCTGCTGTGGTATTTGAGTTTTATTTCTAGATTGAGTTACGTTTCAAATTAGTTTGAATTTATTGAGTAGACATTATTTGTCACTTGGACAACAGATTGAGCGTGTTTGACATTGCAGGAAGGAAAAAGGAGCCACCGGTATTCAGTTTGCTTAAAATATCCTATAAAATTTTCAAGTCAACTTGGGAATTGTCAAATAAACAATAACTTTGAAGTCACTTGTGTTCATCTTTTTCTGTTTCATTAATCTCGGTTTCCCGTACAACCTTGATTTTATGGTATGCTCGTGCAGTGACTCCCAGTGCTGTGTGTCTGGGTATAGACGCACAGCTGCAGCTTCATGATGTCTGGCCAGCTCAACACAGCATCTTCACAGCAGTTTTGTGACCAAAGTGTTTTCGTCCCTTGCACTTCTAAGATGGGGAGTTGGGAAACACAGGCCTTCCTTCCACTGCACTGTGCTCACCTGTGACAGCATGCTTGAACCGGGCCATACAAATACTTTTTTAAAAAGCAGCATAAGGATTTATCAGTATGTGACACTTATCAGCCTGTCAAGAAGAATCAGCTGGCTGCTTTTCCATCCCATATGCTGTTGTGTATCGGACCTCCCTACCTCTCTCCTTTTTCAAAAAAAAAAGGCAATTTGTCTTAATTATACAGTGGTTCATATGTGCTTTCCAAAAAAAAAAAAACCAACCCAACTTTTATTATTGTGTGGGGACATATGGGCTTCGGTGCATGTGTGGAGTCAGTTCTGCCTCTGTGGATTCTGGAGCCCGGCCTCAAGTGAAACCCTGTTAACCCCCTGGACCATCTCACCGAACCCATGTGCTTTCTTTCCAGTTGGAAATACAGATAAAGCAAAAGTCACTGTGACTCTCCTTTGAACTTTTGACGACATTGCTGTGATGCACTGAATGACATTCTTTAAGTGTGTTATATGCATGTACACACAGTGTATATATAGTTACTGAGACCTCTAGTTTGTGGGATGAATTGTATCATAAGGTATGGGTTTCCCCCTATGGTTTCCTTGTTTTAGGCCACTAGGGGTGTCCAAATTGGTACATACAAATCTGTCTTACTCTTTTTCTCTTCTTCATAGAGTTCTCTATTTTGGACATCAGGTTAGATATTTCTGCATTTTTTTTTCCTTACCTGGAGAGTGCTTGTTAAGTTTTAGGAGTATTCAGAATTAGTTAGTACCCAGTTACCAGATATCCCACAGTGCCTCTAAAACCTCATAATCAATAGAAGGCATGAACTCTGGAAAGAACATTACTGAAAGCTAAAGAAATAAATGTTTGACTTCCCTTGATGAAACTCCTAAATTACTGCACTGTCCGGCAACAGGTGCTTGACAGAATACTCAATCAGTGACTAGACTCGCTGGGCATATTGCCCGCCTTAGGAGGAAGGACTTCGCTGTTCAGCTTTGTGATACAGTGCCACCATCTCCTCCCACCTTTACATGGGCTCTGGAGATCACACTAAGAGCTGCAGGCTTTGGGGAAGGCACTGTTAACCCACCGAACCAAAGTGTGCAAGTTCGTAAGTGGTTATACTGCCTTTTAAAAAGTATTTGCAGTCCATGGTTCAAGCATGCCGCCATACATGAGCACAGTGCAGTGTTTTCCTTTGCTCTTCACGAGGCCAGTCCCCGAGTCCTGGAGACACTAGGGGTTCCCGTGAAAAAGTATAAGGCAGTTTAAAGCCTGTGCTGCTTTATAGCCTTGATTTATAATATTTCTTTATAGTCTTTAAACAGGAGGATGGGACAAAATGGAGAGAAATAGGAAAATGCTAGGGCTGTGGTAGATCAGGACAGTGTCTACCCCTCGGGTCAGGAGCCCCTGGTCACCTCCTTCACTCTGCCTCTGGTGGCATCTAGTGACAGCTGGCTGGTAACCCATCATTTCCTGAACACCTCTGAGGTCCTCCCATCCAGAGGATACGGAAGCCAAGGGAGGGAGCCAGGCCGCGGTCTGACATCAGCGCTGCAAGGTGAGGGATACACATGGGAGGAGGCAGCATTGAAGTGGGATGTAAAAGAGGGGTGCTTGCCCCCTGAAAAGTCAAGTGATGGGGGGAAATGAGAACACATTCCGCTTCAGTCCTGAGGCCCAGCACACAGTCGAGAAAGGCTCAACGTTTCTGCAAGGTCAGGTTCAGGAAGGTTTTCAAATGGCAAACAGCCTAACAAAACGGGGGGGGGGGGGGGGGCAGTCACGAGGTGAGTGACAGGGAGGCATTTGGCATGTTTAGTTTCTGCTTCTTGCCTGGCATTCATTATTCCTTTTTCTCCTCCACCCCCACCCCCATCCAGTACCCACAAAAGCTGTCCCGTTCGGGGACTCCCAGGACTGAGTGGTTCCTGCAGGGCCCTAGAGGTTAGTTCTCTACGTTTTGAGTTTTCATGTCAACTGAGATTTTTTTTTTTTAAACTTGACAGTTGGGTGATGAGGCTGGGCAGCAGAGAGGGGAAGTGTGTTTGGGAAGACACTAGAGAGGAGCCCAGCCAGAGCCTACCCGCCCCACTACCCCCTACTCTCCCCACTTCCCCGCCCAGGCTTCAAAGATAATAGTCAGTAAAGCAGAGTGCTGCGGGTCGACTTGACCTCCACAGTGATTCTCCATGGAGAAGAGATGGTAATGTAGTATTGCAGCCCGAGAGCGCGCACACACACACACACACACACAATGCCAGAGTTCAGCTTTGGAAAGGCCCTTACTCAGCCCTTTACAGCAGGGCTGGAGTAGCTTCTGTGCCTAGACAGATCAGGTCACCAGGGTGGGTCTAGGACACGAATATAAACGTTAGGTGAGAACACGTGCGTTCCTGCCCATGGCAGTGTGGATGGGGCCCACCGCATGCCCAGCTTCCCACCAAGAACCTTCACCCTGACGTGGAATTAGATGAATGCCAGAGAAGGTAGAGAAGAAAGCGTAAGTACCGGGCTGACAAAGGCTGTTTTCCTCTGCTGGGCAGAATACCTGTTTTAAAAAGATTTTATATTGTTGCTGTTGGGGTAAGAAGAGCCTGTTCATGTGAAGGTCAGAGGAAAAATTTGTGCTCGCTCCTTCAACTTGATGTGGATTCCAGGGGTGGGCTCAAGTGGTACACTTGCCCATGTGAAGACGTTTTGACATTCTTTGTGTTTCCTAGCTGAGACTTGAGGAAATGTACCTGCTACCATGAGCCTGTAGGGGGCAGGCTGCTGGGCAGACGTCTCTAGCCTTGGCCCACTCCGAAGGTGAGTTCTTCTGGGCCACAGGACTTGGTGCTGCCCGCATCCCCAGAGGTCTTGCTGATCTGATGCCTCCACAGGGGAGCAACAGGAGAAACTGACTCAGGGTTACCAGAAAAGGATGGCTGGCACAGCCGTGACAGAACCAGAGAGGGAAGAGAAGACTGGAGCCCTTGAAAGCCCTGGTAGGGAACCCTGTTCGAGGAGAAAGGAGTTAGAAAGGACACTGAAGGACAGTCCAGCATGGCCTGAGGAGAGGGTGGGTGACACCATACATCTGGTTCTGAACTTCCAGGTGGCAACATTCAGCATAAGGGAGTTGGAGTGGTAGGTGTTTCAGTTCTTTGTAAAATCTCTTGATTGGAATTTTTTTGCTCTTGTATCAAAACTCAAGGCCGAATTGTGACTGTGGAGATGCCAGGATTCGGACACCCCCAGGCTGTGGTATTCTTTGTGGCCTCGGTGGCTCCACTGCCACTGCAGGGAAGAGTGTGTGGTTCATGTGAAGGAATGTTGCTGCAGGCTTTGTGGATCTGCTGTGGGAAATGTTTTCAATGCAATGCCTAATTTCCCCTGTAAGGAAAGATCTTCATCTCATCATTTTCTGAGGTAAGGGATGGATGAGCTTGTTCTTCCGAGGTAAGGGCTAGGTGAGCTTGCTCTTCTGAGGTAAGGGCTAGGTGAGCTTGCTCTTCTGAGGTAAGGGTTAAGTGAGCTTGCTCTTCTGAGCCATTGCCCCTTCTAAGCAATGAGAATTCCATAAACGTACCGTATCTTCCATCACTCTGCCTGATCCAAGTTCAAGACTAGGTTTTGAAGCCTGGCGGTGGTGGGAGCACTTGGGAGGCAGAGACAGGCAAATCTCTGAGTTCAAGTCCGCTCTGATCTACATAGTGAGTTCTAGGACAGCCAGGGCTACAGTCATATGTCTCAAAAAAAAAAAAAAAGAAAGAAAAGGAAAGAAAGAAAGAAAGAAAACACAACAAGAACAACAAAAACAGGAGGGTTTGAGTTTAATTGCTGTAGTGCATCTGACAGCTCTGAGGTCTCTGAGGTTTTCTTACATTTTTGTTTTTCCTCTTGAACCTTGTTTTTCTTCTATTTCTTTAACGTTTTTATAATTAAAAAGACGTAAATTATTAAATCCACCATCAATTTCCTTGTATTCCAACTTTCCCCCACCCACCCAGACCCTCCCAGCTTCATGAGATTTGGTTTGGTTTTTGGTTTCTGAACCCACAGAGTCTGTCCACTTAGTCTGCCAGTGTGTCCGTGGGTGAGGACTTACCTGCTGGAGCATGGGCAGATCTCAGGAACTGCAGACCACTGCTGCCCAGCAGCCAGCTGCCAATAGCTCTCAGGTCCTGGTGGGATGTCATTGACTCCCTCCCACTCGTGCAGGGCTGTGCCTGGCTTGACTTGTGTGAGTCTTGTGCGTGCGGCCACAGCCTCTTTGGGTTCATGAATACAGCTGCCCCCTGTGTCCCTAGAACTCTATTTCAAGACAGAGTTGGCTCTTACCATCTTTCTGCTCCCTCATCTGATAATCCCTGAACCTTAGGTTGAAGGGAGGCTTCTATTTCTGGGTTTGTTTCTTGTTTGGGGGATTTTTTTGTTCATTTGTCTGAGACAAGGTCTCTCTATTATGTAGCCCTGGTTGTCCTGGAATTCACTCTGTAGACCAGGCTAGCCTCAAACTCACAGAGATCCGCCTGTTTCTGCCTCCTGAGTGCTGGGATTAAAGGTGTGCGCCACCACATCCAGCCTTATTTCTGTTTCTCTAATGAGTACTTTGCTTTTACTATATTGGTCTGGTGGTATCTGCATACACACACACACACACACACACACACACACACACACACACACACACAGCGTGGGGAGATGGGGGTAAAAATACTATTCTGGGCATGCCATCTGTCGTCCTAGCGATCAGGCTGAAGCAGGATACATGTGAGTTCCAGGCCTGTCTAGGCTCTGCCGAGAGACCCTGTCTCTAAATAAATAAATAACTATATAAATAAAGTAGCACTGGGCAGCATGAAAGCCATGAAAGTGCTTTTGAAATCCAGCGTGCTCTCCAGGCTCACAACAAGCAGAGTGATGAGCCTTTGTTTCTCCGTGAGCCCGGCTTTCATGAGGTGAACAGACAAATGTGGCAGCGAGGCGGAGATCACAGCTCTCAACAAGCTGTTATTTCTTTTTATTGTTTGGTTCAAAGAATTTCAGAATTGCATTCCAGTTCTTTTCACTTCCTTAGGAAAAATAAACCAAGAAAAAATGAACCAGTATTCTTTTCACATCTCAAATCCCCAATGTTTTTTTCTTAGATGGGTGTCTTAGGATTAACATGGCTGTGATGGAACACCATAACCAAAAGCAAGCTGGGGAGGAAAGGGTTTATTGTGCTTACACATCCAGAATCAGAGTCCACTGAGGGAAGCCATGGCCGGAACTCAAGCCAGGTGGGAACCTAGAGGCAGGCCATGGAGGGGTGCAGCTTACTGGCTTGTTCTTCATGGCTTGCTCAGCCTGCTTTCTTACAGAATCCAGGACCACGAGCTCCAGGGGTGTCTCTACCCACAATGGTTCCCTCCACCATCAATCTCTAAGAAAATGCCCTACAGGATTGCCTACAGCCTGATCTTATGGAGGGATTTTTTTTTCAGGTGTGGTTCCCTCCCCTCAGAAGATTTTAGCTTGTGTCAGGTTGACACAAAACTAGTCAGGACAAGGAGTAAGTGTAATTTTACTTTGTGTTGAGGTTATGGTTAAGTTTTCAAGCAACTTGATTTTTTTTTGTCCTCAAAATATTTATTTTTTGACTACTTAATTGCTGTGGTGGTTTGAATAAAAATGGCCCCCGAAGGCCCACAGGGAGTGTGGAGGAAGTGCATCACTGTGGAAGCGAGCTTTGAGGTCTCAGATGCTCAAGCTATGCCCAGTGTAGCAATCTCTTCGTGTTGCCTGCGGATCCAGATGTCGACCTCCCAGCTCCTCCGGTACCATGTCTGCCTGCACGCTACCATGCTTCCTGCCATGAGGATAACGGACTGAACCTCTGAAAACTGTAAGCCAGCCCCAATTAAATGTTTTCGTTTATGAGTTGCCGTGGTCATGGTGTCTCTTCACAGCTTTAGAAACCCTAAGACAATTGCAATACTTAAATTTCAAGGGGCGTTCATCGAAGATACTTGCTGCTACCACCAGGAATGCTCTTAAATACGCTTCCCTGAACAGTGCACAGTGACCACAGGGGAGAGAGAGGCTGAGTTTCAACTAGAATCTTAGTTGTACTGAAATTTGATTTTAATATTCAGAGGTTTTTAGCTAAAGTTTTGGATCAAGAAAACTATTTTGTCAGGGAGTGATTTCATTCCATTTTTACTGTGATGGGGAATGCCATCTTACATTCCATCCAGCATGAGGTGTCCCCATAAAGCTATGGGACTGCTCCTAATCCCAAAGGCTGGCCCAGAGAAAGGATTCGAGACTCTGCCAGTAATCCCCGTTGTAGTGTAAGCAAACAGACCCCAGTGCTGCATCCATATGGTGGATTCTTACTGAGCAGTTAGAAGGGGGGATGGTGTGTGTGGAGTCCCATGCTGAGGGAAGGAAGGCAAGCCAGCCTCTCTAGTGACCAACAGCAGGGCAGGCGCAGACACCGAAAGGGTGCAGGACTCAGTTGGGAGTGTGGCTCTGTGGTAAAGCGCTGGGTCCATCCCCAACAAAGGAAAAGAGGAGGAGGAGGAGGAGGAGGAGGAGCAGAGGAAGGGGAGGACTCTGGTGGAGACACAGAATGCTGTGGATGTTAGGATGGCATTTTGTCAGTGTATACAGCTGTCCAAACTCATCCGTTTGTTTCTTTAGGTGAATGCAGCTTAGTTGTACATTATTTCTCAGGGTGGTGGTGAGGTGGTGTGTAAGCTATTAGAGCTGAGGCCGGGAGCAAAGATATAATGTACAGGGACTTTTGTGGGGCCAAGATGCCAAAGTGCTGGTGAAGTGACCATTTAGTGTAACCTTGACCATTCTGGAGACCCCTTGGGTTTCTGGACATGGCCAGCCTACATGACATTGTAGGAAACCAATGGATTTTATGATTAAGGTAAAATTCCTCTCCCTCCCAAACAAAGATCTGCCTTGGGGAAAAACTGCCCGAGGCTGGTTCAGTGTTTCCCCTTCTCCAAGGCCCTGTGGATTCCCAGAGCCAGCTGCCTGGACAGCGAGGAGTGAATGACAGTGGCAGACAGCTTCTGGTCCTCTGTCTTCTTTCACTTATGCCCAGTTGGCATCTATCTGTTCACTTCTGTGTAAGGGTCCATCCCCCTGTGGCCATTAAGCAGGAGCCATAGGCTGTAGAGCATTTATTTTATTGACTGCCTGCAGTGGACTGTTTGAGTTGGCATGACTCAGAGAAACACCAGATGGAAGGTCTGAAGGCTTCAGATTGTGCCCAGCCTTCCGTCTCAGAGGGGCACACTGAGGTCCAGAGAGGGAGGTGGCAGGTCTGCACTCACAGCCTGAAAAGGTCTAAAGTCACTGCCCTCGAGGAGTGTCTCCAGTGCATTCCGCACACTCCTTGTTAATCTGTAAAGTGACCGGGTTCTAGCAGAGACGGGTAGTGCCTTCTCAGCCCTGCCTGCTGTGAGGTAAACACGAGGGGCAAACCTCAGCCTGGGAATGAATGAGAGACATTTAGACTATTGTAGAACTTGGCAGCGATTACAAAAGCCCATTGCATGGTGGAAATGGCTGTGTTAAATTTCCATTCATATTTACATGTGCAAAAAATAGAACAAAATGACTTCTTGGGTAGAAACAGTCTCTAACTGGGAAATATTGCTCCATTGTTAATGCTTTTTCTTCATACATTTTTCTTCTTCTTGGTGGCTATTGAAATAAGTATTTTATACAGAGAATTTTCATGCCAGCACATTCTTGATTGAAGGAGGATCGAATTCTTGCAGTCAATCAGCCACGGCTAGGGAATAAATTAGGCCTTTGTAATTGCCTGGTGATAGCCTGGCAAGCTCTAGTCAGAGCCATTGCTCTGCCTTCCTCCCCAACACTGCATGGGCTGTCGGGCCCAGGCAGGCTACTCCCTTTGCAGGTCATGCTGTCCTCTCAGGTAACACTACAGGGGACATGGGCCTAGGACACAGGCTGGAAGCTGTGCTCTGGCCCTTGGGGTATCTGCACTGCTGGTAACCTGGAGAGTGCTCTTCACTGATTTTTCCAGAAAATCTGCAGTTTAGCTTAGTAATCAGGATGGGAACTTCAGGACAAAGACTTCAAGGGGTGGAAATCAACTGCTCTTATGTGAAACAGTAGGGTCCCTGTACTGGTGATGTTAAAACACACACACAAGTAATAAAATAATAATAATAATAATAATAATAATAATAATAATAATACAGCAAAAAACTACTTAAATAACAGATGCAGAGGGGGAACAGAAACTGTCCCCAGAAAATCCTTCCATGGCCACAGTAGATCTGTGACTATCATGGAGAAACAGGGTACATATCAGGGAAGGTGAGTCATGTTCTTCCATCTCATCTATCCCTTGAATTAAGTGTATTACAATCAAAGGTGTTGGGGCATCTAGTTTTCTTTTTCTTGAGATAGTCTTGCCATGTATCCCAGGCTGAGATTCTCCTCAGTCCCTTGAGTGCTGAATTACAACTCAGCTGCTGTGGAACAATCTTTGTACACTGTAAATATGTATTTACTCTCATTGGTTAATAAAGAGCTGACTGGTCTATAGCTGGGCAGGAAGAGATTGGGCAGGAGAGCCAGACTAGGAGGATGCTGGGAAGGGCAGAGTCTGAGGAGTCGCCAGCCAGACTCAGACACATAAAATGGGATAGAAGTAAAACCCACATGGTAGGACGGAGGTAAAAGATACAGGCTAAGTTGTAAGAACTAGTTAGAAACAAGTCTAAGCTAATGGCCGAGCTTTTATAATTAACAAGTCTCTGTGTTGTGAATTGGGAGCTGGCAGGAGGGACAGAGAAATCTACCTGCACTGTGCCACTATGCCTGGCTCTCATGTTTCTTAATTACGAACTAAGAAATGTGAACACAATGGCTATATCCTGTTACTTTGTCTTTTTATCTTTTCTAGCCACCACACAAGCATACATTAGTGCCTTTTACCTTAAGTATATCCTACCCAATTCTTTATAAAACTTCCTAAAGAACTGTATTCACAGAGTATCTTCCTTTACAGATCTTACCGGATTCCACCAACTTCCCAACTAAAACATAGTACCCGGTCCTGTATGGCTCTCCCTAGGGAGCACCTTCAAGTCCTCACTTGCTGGAGTGTTCCTCGGGTAACTTGTTACATAGGAACACAATCCCAACTTGAATCCCTTCAAACAGGACAATAAGCTGCTTGATCATTTCATTCCGTGTCATTTTTCTCATCCTCCAGACAAGAACTAGATGTATCGTGGTGGGATTAATCTTCTAACTTTCCATTTCTGCGGCTATTCAGTGTCATGCCTGAATTATTTTTGAGACAGGGTTTCACTATGTAGCTCTAGCTAGCCTGAACTAGCTACACAGACCAGGCTGGGCTCACAAGATCCACCTGCCTCTGCCTTCCTCTTGCTAGGAATAAAGGTGTGTCACCATGCCTGGCTCCACGCCTGAATTTGTAACCTTACCTGTCATAGGTTTGGTTTCCAGGCGTTCATCTTTGCTTTCATCATTATCACAGCTCATTGTTTCATGGTGTATTTTATCTTTTTTTTTCTTTTAAGATTTTAATTTTAATTAAAACGTGATTTTAATTCCCCTTCCCAGTTTCCTAATTATGTGTTTTTTAGTTACTGTCAGAAAGTCTCCACACCACGGATGAGACCAAAACATGAAGAAGGTCTCATCCGTGGTGTGGAGACTTTCTGACAGTGCCTTTAAGTAGCCCATCCGTGCTCTGCAGAGGGAACCTGGAGGCTGTGCAGTGTGTGACCGTGGCTGTAGGGGAGGGAATGGGGTGGGAAGCCAGCCCTGTCCTTTGACCAACACCCCTCCACAGACAGCGGCCCATGGTCTTTGGAGCTGTTTGTACAGGATGACTTCGAAGGCCCACTAGCTGGTATACGAATGTCTACACTCAATTCCTTCTCCAGAGTCAGAGTTATGGGTCCTTTATTAACTTAAAATGTGACTCTGGGGCTGGAGAGATGGCTCAGTGGTTAAGAGCACTGCCTGCTCTTCCAGAGGTCCTGAGTTCAACTCCCGGCAATCACATGGTGGCTCACAACCATCTCTAGTGGGATCTGATGCCCTCTTCTGGCATAAAGTTGTACATGTAGATAGAGCATTCATATACATAAATAATAAAATCTTTAAAAAAAAATGTGACTCACTGAAGTGTTTATTCTGTGACGAGAACATGTCTGTGTGAATTCTCAGTGTTAAGGAAATCAACAGTAAGTGTTGCTCCAGTCACAGGGCGTCTTTCTGATCTTGGATGTTTTTGTTTCTAAACTGTCTTCCAGGTAATGTCAAGCAATCCTAATGTGTGTGCCAACTCTATTATGGTTTTCAGGTTTCTCAAACCATGCCACAGCAGTGAGACAGATATATCCTTGTTGCCTCTGGCTACACCTCTGAGCTGCAGGACCAGGCCCCAGGAGTCCTCACTTCTTTTTTTTTTTTTTTTGTTTTTTCAGGCAAGGGTTTTTCTGTGTAGCTTTGTGCCTTTCCTGGAATTCACTTGGTAGCCCGGGCTAGCCTCGAACTCACAGAGATCCGCCTGCCTCTGCCTCCCAAGTGCTGGGATTAAAGGCGTGCGCCAACCACCGCCCGGCAGAGTCCTCACTTCTTAAGCAGGTTTTGTTCTTAAAAAATCTCACCTACACTGGGAAGCAGTGGTGCATGCCTTTAATCCCAGCACTGGGGAGGCAGAGCCTGGAGGATCTCTGAGTTCGAGGTCAGCCTGGTCTATAGGGCGAGATCCAGGACAGGAACCAAAAAAACAAACTCACCTACATGACTTCAAATATATATATTCAAACCAAACCAAACCCTCCACAGAGCCAGCAGAACACAGAAGCCGTTTTCAGAAGTCTGCATGGCCCATGTGCCACCAGCGCCCTGAATGTGGCTCTGGCTTGTGCCAGCTAATGAAGAACTGAAGCAGCAGCTATGGTCCTCCGTGTTTTGACCTCGCTTGTAATTTTGTAAGAAAAAAAAGGGGGGGGGGACTGAATTCTACAGCAATTTCTAGAATTCTAAGAGAACATTTTTAAAAGTCATGACATGTAATATTTTTAAAATGCATAGACCTCATAATCAAACAGGTTACTGAACCCTTATCAAACCACCATCTGAGGCACTAACGACCTGACATTCTACAGCCGGCCTGGGACCGCTCACCTCCTAGTGCTTTGCTCTAAAGGTGAGCACAACCGTGGCTTCGATGGCGGCCACTTGATTCTCTCGATAACTTTACTGTCTGAGTAACACCCCAGCACTAGTTAGGTTTTGCCTGTTTTTAACTTCATGACTGGAATCTACATAGACCTTTGTCTTGCTCCCTTGTGAGATTCCCCAAGTTGCTGTCCTAAGCCGCAGGCCTCCTCTTGCTGCCCCCCACTGGGTGCACTTACATTTTATGGATACTGTTTGTTCACCTGTTGCTAGGCCACTGGGTCATCTTTAGTTGTTGGCTATTACAGATTGCTACCACAAGCACTCTTGTCTGCTGGTCTGGCTGGAGACACATCCACTACATAAGACAGCTGTGTCTCAAGAGCATCGTGGCCGGTCTTTGTGGATGGATACCCAGTAATTTTCCATTGTTCATGCCCATTTACAGCACCGTCAGCGGGATAGAACCCTTTTCCAAGTCCTTGTCTACACTTGGAATTGCCAGTCTAAAGCGTAACAATTCAGTGTGAATTCAGTACTAACAAGGCCAACTGACAGTTGGGCCATGGTGGCGCACGCCTTTAATCCCAGCACTCGGGAGGCAGAGCCAGGCGGATCTCTGAGTTCCAGGCCAGCCTGGGCTACCAGTGAGTTCCAGGAAAGGCGCAAAGCTACACAGAGAAACCCTGTCTCGAAAAACCAAAAGAATGGCAAAGACCTGCCAAACAACTGACAACAAATGTTGAAGAGGAAGTAGGGTAAAAGAGTAATGTGATGAGCAAGAAAGATATGTGTAGTTAGTGTGACAGAACTGTTAATTGTGGTCATTTAGGTACTTCTGAATTCTGCATCCTTGTTCCCCATCTTCCCTCACTTTCTGGCCTAGCTCTCACAGCAGCAGCTCGGCTACAACAGTGTCGTGCCCTCCTTGCCATCTCAAAGCTGTCTCCACTGCTTCACACAGCGGCTCTGCGTTTTTCACGGGCCGTGCCCCCGGCAGGAGACCCACGTCACTAGTTCTCGTTCACTGGGTACAATGGCCTGGCTCATCTGAGCTAGTACAGGGACACCTGATGAGACACTGGTGGGTTTGACTCCGTCACACGGGCAGAGACTTGAGAAAAGGCCACCGTCCTTAGGTAACACCATGGTGGGAACTTGACCGATGCTACCTTGGTTTGCCAGGGCTGCTGAATTTGGCTGCCACAGGCTTCCCATCCCACAGTTCTCAAAGTGCAAGATCAGGGTGTCTGCAGGACTGGCTCCTTGTGAAGGCAGCAAGGGAAGGATTTATATTGAGCCTGTCGGTTTGTAAACAGCTTTGTCTCCCTTTATACCACTTGCCCTGTGACCAGTGACTGGTAATACTAGGTAACGGCTCAGCCCAATAGCCTCGCTTTACCTAAGATCTCTGTGCACTCCACGGAAAAACCAGACATGGCAGCATGAGTCTGTAACCTCAACACTCGTGAGACAGAGAGGAGGAAAAGCAAGTTCCTTAAACCCAAGCTAGGCTAGCGACACCTTCCCTTTAAATAAAAACCTCTAAACGAGAACACATGCTTTAGGACAGGAATATATAATAAGACACACAATGCTAGTCACACTGTGGGGGAGAGGGGAGAGGCATGGACAGTGCTGGAAGAGAAGCTCTGCACAGAGCTCTAGCAGTAAGAGTCCGCCAGGAGCTCAGGAAGCAGAGGAGCAGACGGCAAAGACTAAGCCAGTCTCCTGGAGTCCGCAGAAACCCTACTGTCACTTAGTCAAGTGCGATGCAGGGGAGAAGCATGCCTCCAGCACTGCGCAGAGGCAGGGCCGGCAGTGGAAAGACCACGTGAACGCCAGTGCCCAAGAACAGCTGAAAGATGGTCTAGCTGTGCCAGACGGAAGACGGAGTCGGATGTGGGCAGAGATCAAAAGGTCTAAGGGCAGCTGCTTATGAATTATCCAAGCCGGGGAAAAGTGGAAAGATCGAGGTTCATTTTGACAGGGATAGTCAAGGGCACCATTTTTGGATCAGAGATTCCAAATAAAGAACTCATTTATTAAACAGCTGGACCCAGCCCTGGGGAAGCCTAGAAGAGTCACAGGCCAGAAGAAACCACCTATCCATGCTGAGTCATGGGGAAAAGTGGGAACACAGGAGTTAAGATTTTTGGCTCAAAGTTTAATGTTTACAAAGCTGGTGTGGGCTGGGCAGTGGGAGGGCCTGCATCCAGGTGTTTCCAAAGCTTAGATAATGAGAAAGTTAAGTCAGGCAGGCAAGAGAACCTTCCAGGTGCCAGGCACAGCACAGCATGGCTGCCTCTTCTGATAGTTTTAGGGAGCTGCAGTTATATCCAGGCTCAACGGTTATAAAGCTGAGCCCTGTGTGTGACAGAAGCTAACCTGTGTCTGAAGAGTCACAGCCTGGCCTGGGGGAGAGCAGATAATGAAGAGAGGAATGTGAATGGCTGGAAAACCTGGTCCATCACAGGTTTGGATCTTTGTTCCAGCGTGAGGAGATCCATTTATGGGGAACTGCCACCAACTGGACAAGCCTGACCCCAGAAACCACAGCAGGGCTGTATGCAGGGCTGTACCCCAGGCAGCTCGACTCCTATCTGCTGCCTCAGACTCCTACCCCAAATTCTGACAGAAGCTGGCATTCGATTACACAAAACATCTGTTGCCAATCCACCATCCATGCCCTGGGGGATGAGTAGCTTTTCACCTGTTCATGCTATTAAACTATGCTGACAGAAATTGGCCAGTGTCTGCTGGCCTCTAGTTAGCAATTTCTAAGTCTGAAGCCAATCTCTCTCAATTTAGATGATCGTGAACAAACTCCTGAAATGAAGGCATTTAAAGATCTCCAAGTTTTGAAAAACATGTTCAAGTTTTGTACATATGTGTACAAACAGCACATATAACAAACAGCTCAAGAAAAGCTGTCATAAAAATACCTCACAACGGCATTCAGGGAAGCACAAGTCAGCCGTGGATAGCCCATGAATCAGGTTCTGCGTAACTGTGATTGTTAATCTTGAATCATCAACTTTAATGGACTTAGAGTTGCCATGGAAACCCAGTTTCAATGTGAATGTGGGGACACCATCCCCTGGTTACCTGGACCGAATGAAAAGGAGAAAGCAAGCTGAACACAAGGATTCCCCGTTTCCCCGCCATGCTGTCAGGGACGGAGTCAAAGTATCAGTCACAGCAGGACGTAACTAATATAACAAATACTACTAAAAATGTGCAATATTGGTATGCTCCTTTTTGAAATGAAAATAACGCCAACGTATTTAAACAAACAAAATCAAGTTAATTCAAATAAATATCCTTTATTAAAGAAAAAAGAATATTGTTAAGCACCAAAACTGTGTGTTGTTACATTGCATGTACAATAAGAGAAAGGTGAGTGCAGTATTGGGTGAGCAAGTACTTAGCTCTGAAGTCGGGAGTGTGAAATGTCAAAAGAAAAGAGCAACGCAACCATCACGATGCAGAAAGGTTGCACTAGAGAGCGAGAGGCAAGAGTCCAAATATTGGAGATCTCATAGTATTGCTATAAATGCCTGCTTCGTATTTCTTTAAAGTATCTTTAATACTTAGAATGTTGACTGAGCATAGTTAAGTATATAAATTTGCAAGAGACGGCGTTTACAGTACGCTGCAGACAGTCCACTTAACGTAATGGTGGGAACGCCATCCTGGAAAGCCAAGCAGTCACTAGTGTTTGCTTCTGCCTTTGTAACACTGCACAAAGCTAAGAGTGCTGAGTCAGTCTGCCTGTAATTTTCATTTACTCAAAACAGGTAAAAAGAAAAGTGTCAGTTTCTTCAGCCCCAGTGGGCTTTACTCATGCAAAGTGATCTGCAGCCTTCCGTTTCTCAATAAACTACATATTAGGGTTTCACACTTGGCAATGCATACAGTACAGAGAGTGATTCAACAAGGCAGTGGGGACTGTGTCAAAGACATTATATGTCACTGTTAAGGGATGCACTGTCCAACCTTTGTAACATCACATAAATGAGGGGAAATCACAAGAAAGGGAATGAATGTCACTGGTAACTGCAAAGACTTTGGAGTAAAGACAATGGACGTTGCATGAGAAACCTAAAACAGCGCATCACACCCTTTGATAGTTAACTATACAACATGCAAGTAAAAATGTTTTCTCCTGTTAAAACTCAACACACACACCTTTGCTTTTCAATTTCTCAGGGTCTTTCCTACATACTTTCAATGCCCCAAACTGAGCCACTGAATCTACAAAAACAAACACATAAGAAACGAAATGTTCCCTTCCTCTCAAAACAAATGATTGCTTTCAAGTCAATGTGAAACAGCATCCATGAACGCTTATCATGTCAACCTCAGAGGTATTTTCTGTACACACACCTTGTAGTAATCCAATAAATGTGCTTTGAAGAGATGGGACATTTCTAAATTTGGAATTCAGTAATACAAATGCCAAGTTATGCGTTCACTATGGGCAAAATGAAAATTTAAGATAAGAGCATCTTTAACATAACTCAAGGAACATTTAAGACTCTCTCTCTCTCTCTCTCTCTCTCTCTCTCTCTCTCTCTCTCTCTCTCTGAGTCAGGACAGCCTCCCACTTTTAGAAGCTTCTGTTTAAATACATGACAATGATATAAACTCATTTTGTATGAAAACTTTTTAAGTTACATTATATTTATAGAATAAAAATGCCATTGCTTCACTTTACAAAGCAATTAGGCAGAATTTTCATGTGCTTTAACAAAAAAGGAAAGTTCAGACGTGACTACTGATGTGCTCAGTAGCAAGACATAAATGCTGTGTGCTCAACAGTAAGGTGCCTCTACTTTCTCACCTCTCTTCCATCTAAAATGTCTTGATGGTTACTGGCATCACCAAGCACAAGTAAAATGTTCAATATGCACATTTAGCTTTATATAATCATTTATATTCAGTGCAAAAAACGAGGAAAAATTTAAGGTCTCCGCTTCCTGTCAAACGGCTGTCTTAAGCTGTCTGCAACTGTCTGAAATGTTCTGCAGTTGTTCAGAATTTTTGAGTTATTATTTTACCTGGTAAAAATATAACCTCAAAACTTCCCTGATAGGTCCGCTAAAGACCCAAAGTCACTGCGCAGCTTGGTTTCTGGTGATGGGCGTATGGCAAAGCTATGCAAAAAGCACTGATTTAAATAAATACCAATAAACCCTGTGAATGAGTTTCAAACACAAGTCTCAAGGAGAATAGAGAATGCAACTGCATCCCTGTGTGTGTGTCCCTGTGCCTAGGAGGCTGCATCCCACTGGGCTTTAACGTCTTAGTGTGGTGTCTGATACACTGTGCAGCTGAGCACATGCTAGGACACTGTGGCACCACGTACTGATCTACATTCAGATTGTAGAAAAGAACCCTCCCAACACACACAGTGTAGACTCAACCAAGTGTCCAATATAGGAAAGTGTCTTTTTAAAAATGAGATCTGCATCCTGTGTTGTGGTGCACACCTTTAGTCCCAGCACGAGAGGCGGAGGCAGGTAGATCCCTGAGTTCAAAGCCAGCCTGGTTCTACAGAGCAAGTTCCAGGACAGCCAGGGCTACACAGAGAAACCCTGTCTCGGGGAAAAAAAAAAGTTTAAGTGCACAATGAACCCCTAGGAATGATTGTTTTTATGAACTCCATCCCCCTATAATGCACTCTTTAAATAAGGTCATTGCTTATCCCCTAAAGTCCTCATTCTCCAGCAATCTCTTACTGCTAAAAAACAATTAGGACTTTAAATCATCAGAGATACCTTTTTCAATACATAATGCACTGGCTATTATACACGATTTTGGTTGTATTAGGGGAATATTTGAAACTGACGTTCAAGTATGAACAATAACACTAGGCTAAGCATCCCCAAGTCATCCACTAGTTTCCTGTCTTCAGTCTACTGTATCTAGGAACAGCACAAACAAGCAGGGTCTGTGGATATAGAATGACCCAGCAGAAGCCTAACTGTCTAAGCAGACTTGGAATCGGAAGCGCCACAACTAAACATAGGAATGTGCTGTGAAGGCCAGAGCTCATCACATCTGGTCTGCTGACGTCATCCAAAACCAAGCCAAAGAAAGGCCCTTGTTTTAATAAGTGTCTAGGAAACAAAGATAGAGTAGGGGGAGAAAAACCCACCATCCCTAGTATCATTTTTCTGGGGCTCTAAATCCACTTTAAATTAATGCAGGTCCATCTAGTGATTTGTTGAACACCTGTACACTAGTTATTTTAATTGTATTGTGAATAACTCCAATGGTGTGTGATTTTATCAGTAAGAAATCTTATCTTGGGGGCTAGGAAGCAGGACACAAGGTGACCCTTCAGCCACACCCCAGGACAGGAACTAGTCCTGAGGGGATCAGCATGTTGGGCGTAAAATCATTTGCTTGAAAACGGGCTGAAGGCTCCCTGCTGTAGTCGTGGATCGTCCAGATGAGTCACTCCCACTCCTGAAGAGCTATGACAGGGTGTGCTTAGAGCTGCTCCTGATCTCATGCATCCCCACCTGAAAGGCCAGGAGTTCGGTGCTAAGACTGATTACAACCCAGCGGCTACTGCTACTTTATTGTTATAGTCCACATTTCCTAAAGTTAAAGAAACAAACAAACAAACAAAAACAACAACAACAACAAAAACGGGGGCCAAAGAACTAGCTCAGGGATTAAGAGCATGCACTGCTCCTTCAGAAGATCCAAGTTAGATTCCCAGCAACCACGTGAGGGGTCTGTAAATCTAGCTCCAGGCAAGAGCCTCTGTGAACATACATAATTTAATTTAAAAAATGAATCTTTAAAAACAGAAAAAAGTGGAGCCAACCATCTTGGCACCCAGCTGTAATCCCAGCACTGGAGAGGCAGAGGCAAGTGGATGCTGCAAATCCAGTCTGCATGGGGAGTTCCAGGCCAACAGGGCTACACAGCAAAACCTGGTCTCAAAAGTAAATAAAACAACTGGATATATAAAATATATCTTTGCAATTTTTCAAACATTTTATTTTAAATATTTTATCTAGCCAATGACTGGGCTAAACACATTCTGACGCTTTACTGTGGGTCTAAAGGACCCACATATCGTCCTGGGGTGAGGTCTATGTATCAGCTGTTTTCATTGTTCTGGACAAGATGTACGACTGTGTGAGGACGAAATCCAGTATCTAAATAAATGCTACAGAAGCCCCCAGTCTCGTCAACAACTTAAACATGCTACGAATGTTTAAGTGCAAAGATTTGGTTTACTTTAACCTGTTACCAGAATTTTTTCCCCATAATTAAAGAAAAATATCTCTTAAAAACGACAAAAAGGCAAGCTGTGTTTCTGGAGGAAACCACTGGTGGACACTGAGGTGCTCTCACTTCAAGGTGTGCAAGCTGTGTTTCTGGAGGAAACCACTGGTGGACACTGAGGTGCTCTCACTTCAAGGTGGTTTCTGGGCTAAGCTGGGGAAGAACTTTCTAGGAATGAAGTTCTTTTTGGTATTTTAATCCCTCCATAAGGCCAAGATCTGTCTTCATCATTAGCACACACTAGAGCGTGCTGTAAACTGGGTCCAGCATATCTACCTTCATGCATGTCCACATAATTCCACTGACAATCCATGCCAGCTCCACTCATAAATGGACCCTTTAAGACACAGGACAATCCATGCCAGCTCCATTCATAAATGGACCCTTTAAGACACAGCTAAGTCAGCACTAGAACTACGTATGTGTGCAGCATAAGCAAACAGTGAAATGCCAGCTGGAGGATTTCGGGACTGGCTCCCTTCTGGACCTTTCCTGAACACATGCTCTTCACCATGGAACATAACATAAAAACTCAAAACTGGTGCATGATACAAAGAGTTGTAGTCTGTGTCCCTACTGTCGAATCCTGATTTCTGATTCTCAACAGTAAAGTCATGAGTTACAGTAATCAAGCAGTAGTTCAAACAAAATGACTAAAAATAATTTGAAACATTATCAAATTACGAAGCATTGCTTCTCATAAACAGGGTGCACATAAAATTCAAACTATTCTAAATTCAGAATTATGAAATGCTATTTTAAAAGCATGGAAATTTTAACTTCAAACTCTTACAAAATGTAAGACTGTGGCCTCTTAAAAATATGCCTTGTTAAATGTGCCATGTTTTGGTGCACACATTAATAGGTATATCTCCACTGGCTTCTCAGACAATGAACACCTCCTCTGGAGATGAAAAATGTAGAAATTGTAAGTGCATTCCATGTTGTTTTTTTGTAATTCCTGACTGTAACTACCATGATGAATGTTTTTTTTAGCATGTCACTCTATTTCTAGAAGCTGATGTGGAAGGAGCTGTGCTTCAGCAAGTATCTTCTCGGTTCACTGAAAGATGAATCCCAAAGCAGCTCACACAGAAGAACTCTGCCAACCCAGTGTCCTTCTAATCACAGTGACCCTAGCGTAACTGGCCACTATGAGCTTATGATGGGTGGATGGGAAGAGAAGGTGTGTAAGAAACAGCCGTCTCCAGGAGGCCTTCTCAGGGCAGTCAAGAACATTGCACATATAAAACTGACGTCACCACTACCAGTGAGAGTGACTGAACAGTAATATCCTCCAATTGTGCTTCCTTTTTTTCATACCACTTTGCCAATATACTCGGGATCTAATGGAATCCAATTATGGGAACAAGAGCTTAAACTTTTTCCCAAAAGAATCAGAGCCAGTCTTCATCCATGGGTATTTTTCTTCTTTCTGTTAAGTCACCTGTTTGTAAACAAAATAACACAATGTGTTAGAACAAAATGCCTAATACAGGTAGGGTAGATATTTGTTCCCTCATACCTTTTTAAATATCTACAATGAATACTTTTTTCTTTTAATAGTCACCTATACAGTAATGGTATAGGATTTCCTTCAAAAAAATGTCTATGAATTTTTTTAAATTAGTTTTTTTAGTTTGTGTGAGTGTTTGACCAGGAATGTATATGCACCATGTGCCTGCAGTGCCTATGGAGGCCAGAAGAGGGTGTCAAGATGCCCTGTGACAGCTACCATGCAGATACTGGGACTTGTCCACGGCCTCTGGAAGAGTGGCCAGTGCTCTTAACCACTGAGCCATCCTCTTCATTTAATACAAATGTTGATCGCTATGGAGAGTGTTAGATTCATGCTGTGGACATCGCTCTGTATGCTGTGAATGTATTGCTCTGATTGATAAATAAAGTGCTGACTGGCCAGTAGCCAGGCAGGAAGTATAGTATAGGCAGCATAAGCAGAGTGGAGAATTCTGGGAACAGGAAGGCGGAGTCAGTCAGGAGTTGCCAGCCAGACACAAAAGAAGCAAGATGTGAAAAAATACCAGTAAGCCACAAACTACGTGGCAACCTATAGATTAATAGAAATGGGTTAATTTAAGATATAAGAACTAGATAGCAAGAAGCCTGCCATGGCCATACAGTTTTATAAGTAATACAAGTCTCTGTGTGTTTACTTGGGTCTGAGTGGCTGCTGGCCTGGGTGGGCTCCAGCTACAGGTTCACTTTAATTTCTATTACTCTTAGGCTAATACTTTATGTCAAGGTGTGTATTTATTATGTTTTACAAATCGCCAACACAATAAGACCTATTATATGGTTGTCTTTAAACATCAATGAGACAGACTGTCTTTATTAATTGACCCTTTAGGAGAAGGATAAAAACCATTCTTTAAACACACATGAACAAAAAGCACCGTGCTTCTGTTCTGTTTTCTCTATTTCAATGAAGCTACACATGGTACTGAGTACTTGAAATACAGCTAGTGTGACTGAAAAAATATCTTTTCTAGTTTTTAGATTAAAAAACTCAAACAAAATAGTTTTCCAAAAAGCACATTTTTGTTTTGATAGGATATTTCACTGAGATGTGCTATTAGGAAATACAACATAGACTGAATCAAAGCCTGGGTTTTAAACCCTTAGTACCTAGAAAGGCTGAGAGCACAGCAGTAAACTATTTCACAATTTTATGGCATCTACATATTGAAAGGTACCATTCTGGCCCTCTGTCATATAAAAATTAGTGAAATCAATTTCACATATTCCTTTTCACCTATGAAACAGGACCGCCATCAGTTTTCTTTTCTTTATTTTTCCAGACAGGGTTTCTCTGTGTAACAGTACTGGCTGTCCTGGATCTCACTCTGTAGACCAGGCTGGCCTCAAACTCACAGAGATCCATCTGCCTCTGCCTCCTGAGTGCGGGATTAAAGGCGTGTGCCGCTGCCGCCACAGTTTTCTTAAAAAGACATTTGTGCCTCATGTTCTCTTTCCATTGTTATACTGACAAATTTGAGAAAGATATATTTTTCTCATGTTTAGAAAGCTCCTTAGGGACACCGTTAGCCAAGATGTTTATACTTGTGTTTATAAATGTAGCTATAGTGTTTATTACAGACAACAAAGGAACAGTAGTATGACTGCATAGTTTTAAGTATTTATAAAGCTATATATACAGCCAGCTAAGTAAGGATCAAAATTCAATATGCCTAATTTAAGTAGTTCAGTTAAAAAGACTTCTGTCAAGATTAAAAATAAGACTGTCTCTTTACTTGGAATAAAACTATACTGTAGGTATTTTTAATGAGTGAGATAGAAAAAAAACATTTACATGGCCATTGCCTTTTAAAGGTGCTTTCTGGGGCTGGAGAAATGGCTTCATGATTAAGAGCTCTTAGTACTCTGCAAGGGGACCTGAAATGGGTTCCTAGCACGTCAGGGGGCTCACAACTGCCTGTAACTTGTAACTCCATTTCCAAGGGGATCCAATGCTCTTTTCTGGTCTCTGTGGGTATTGCAAACATGTACACAAACTCTATGCAGACACACATACATACATACAATTAAAAACAGAAATAAAAGAACAAAGCATTCCTGGCCAGGTATGATGCATACCATGGTATCAAGAGAATCACAAAGAGTTCCAGAAGAGCCTGGACACAGACTGACCCACCTTAAAAGGTGCATACAGGAAAGAAAACTACTGCAACAATGATAGAAACCAATACAGAATGTGGCCTCTGGAAACATACCCACCTCATTCGTCACGAACAAGAGGGACTGCTGTATAAAGGGAGAGGATTTAATAATTAAAAAAAAAAAAAGGCACTGAGCAAATCAAATATCCAGGTGGAAATAAGAGAACGTTTTTGAGTTAAAACCTGGAATTCACATATCTATTATCCACACTATAAGTATAATGAACAGGCCACAGACTCGACAAAACATGCTGGAGCTCACCAGCTGACCGACGTAAAAGCTGGATCACTGGCTCATGCTGCTAAAGGCAGCAGGTCATTTACCTGCTAGTTCTCCCAGTCTGTGCAAGGTAAAGCCTCCTCTTCATCCTCCGACTCAGGGGACGCTTCTTTAATTCTTCTGAGAGCTTCATGGATGCTCCGAGTCAAAGGGTCTGTATCAGGCAGAAGTGTGAAGGATTCTCTCAAAACTTCCTTCTGAACCTTCTTCAATTTCACCCCTTTCCTTATCTGCGCCAAGATATTATTACTGTCATCTTCATCAGGAAAAGGAGGCAGAGTCCGCTGTTCAACCTTTTTCAGATGAAAACTACCACGTTTCAAGGATGCTAACACTTCATCCATGGGGGAACTCACTTTGGAAAACAAAATAAACAATCAGAGTTAGGATAACTGTATTTAAAGTCAAACTCTGTGACCTCCTCCAATACAAGCTGGGAGATGGTCTTGATACGATAGGTGAGATTCTCAAAGGACCCCATATTGCACACCCACCACCAACCCAAAGTAAGACAGTGACTGGTTACATTTTTTT
>CABHPH010157554.1:28133-47050 GCA_902168325.1 Peromyscus nudipes | reverse complement strand
ATATACCCTACATTTCCAAACCTCCAGAATCAGGAAGCTTAATACTTTCAGTGATAGTCTATTACTGAATTATCCAGCTTCATCTCTGAGTTATTTTGGTCAAGCTATAAAGTAATTAACATACTACCTCACTTACAACTTAAAAATCAGAACATACTTCTAACAAAACTGCACATGCTACATTTTTCAAAGGTAGCTCTAAAGTAATTTTACTAATAACTTATGTTCATAGATGCAGAATAAAGCATAAAATAGATTAAAAAGTAGGTTCAGGAGCAGCTTGTTTTAATGCAAAAGAATATCTCATGTATTTTTAAATAATTGGAACAAAACTTAAAATGGTATTTTGTGACATATAAAAACAGATGACACTCAAATCTCAGCACCCTTCTGCATTAGAAAATCTTGATAAAAATTATAAAACAATAAAAACAGGATGCAAAGATAGCTTGGGCTCCTGGATTGGAAGAAGCCGCATTTTAAAATATTTGTACTATTCAAAAGTGTCTACAGATTCAATGTATTCCATATCAACATTTCAGTGACATTTTGAACAGAAATAGAGTAAAATAATCCTAAAATTATATTGAATTAGAAAGGACTTGAAGCCTGGCAGTGGTGGCACAGCTTTAATCCCAGCACTTGGGAGGTAGAGGCAGGTGGATCTCTGAGTTCGAGGCCATCTTGGTCTACAGAGCGAGTTTCAGGACAGCCAGGGCTACATGGAGAATCTCTTGTCTCAAAAAACAGAAAAAGAAAAAAAAATAAGGAAGGACATGAATATTCAGCAATATTACACACAGAAGAACAAGGCTGGAACCCTTCCATTACCTGACTCTAAACTATTCTACCAATCTCCAGCAAATGAAAGAATGCAATACTAGGATAAAAAAGACATCTTTAAGAGTAAGGAAGAAAATAATGTTTTAGAAATAAGTTGAGCAAATGTGATTTAACAATGGTGTCAAGAGCATTGTATATGTGAAGAATGAATATTCTCTTCAATAAATGGTATTGAGATAAGTAGACACTTGCATGAAGAAGAATGAGAAGAACTGTTCTCTGTCACCATGCACAAATATCAGCATTAAGTAGATTCAATGTATTGAAAAAGGCACAATGTGTGTGTGGGGGGGTTCAGACCTCCAGAATATTCTTCTTGCCAGTAATAAATTGTTGGATAAGACTTCTAAAATGTTGAGGTACCAAAAGGGAAGCAGGCAAGTAGGATTCCACTAAACTAAGAAAATTATGCAAAGATAATCAATGCTATGGCTATGAAAAGGCAACATGAAAAAAAGGGAATATTTGATGACCATATATCTGTAAGTGTTGGGTTCTTTTTCTGTTGTGCATATGGATGACCAGAGAACAGGAATAAGTGATTGTGTTAGTGTGGTGTTTGCTCATGGAACTGGTAGCAAAATCTTGAAAGTGGGAACCTACACTTCCCAATTCTGAGCTAAATTCAGCAATCTCAGTGTTGCCTTTCCATTTCAGATCAAGGAGAAATGTTATCTCTTTGGCTTTAGAGATAATTTTATCGTTAATTTAGTCTAAGTCTAATTAGCTTTCTTGGCAACCACATTTCACAGTTGATTCTTATTATACCCATGAGAAAATATCACCTCTATGTCTCTTTGAAAGTGCTGCAATTAAAGCATCTGAGTGCACCTGATTCATGCAAGGCTTTCCCTTGCTTTCTTATTTGTGTCCCGTGGTTCAGATGTTACAATTACAAGCAACATTTAAGGCTGACAAGCAGAACTGTATTTTTCTGCTATAATAAAAATAAGTTACTATTCCCATTTTGTAGGGGTGGAAAATTTTGATCATATTGACTTAAGTTTATATTATTTTATTACATAGTTTTTTAAAAATATTATTGTTGAGCATCTTGCACATTAAGACATAATAAAATGTGAAGCAAAAATTGTTACTGGAGGTACTCACAAAAGTCACTGCTATTTATGTTTTGTGGACTTGCATTCACAGACTGTGATTTTAGGACTTTTTCTAATTGCACAGTAATGTTTTAATGTAGTAAAATTGTTCCCAGATTTTAAGATGGAATTAAGCACATCAAAAACTCTCTGTCATTTAAAAAAAATCCATTTGTGTTTTCAACAACACCATGCCATTTCCATGGGCTCAGCTAGCCTAACCTGTTGAAGGTGCAGTGCTGTCTGCATGACTCTTCTTTTTCAATACATTCTTATCTTGTGTGTTCAAACACTGATTTAGCAGTGGGATCAGGACTTATACCTGGTACATGAGCTGGCTTTTTGGGGCCCATTACCTTGCTCATCCTTGATGCAAAGGGTGAGGGGCTAGGCCCTGCCCCATCTTGGTATGCCAAACTTTGTTGACTACCCAAGGAAGGCCTTAACCCCTCTGAGGAGTGGATGGAGGTTGTGATGGGGGGAAAGTGGGAGGGAGTGAGAAGGGAGGAGGGAGAACAGGAGATGGTACATAAAATGAGGAAAAAATTGTAAATAAAAACAAAAAAATCATTTATTTAATGTGTGTGTGTATGTGTGTGTGTGTTGGAGTGTGCATGCAAATGGTGTGTACTCATGTCACACATATAATACAGGTCAAAGGAAAATTTACTGGATTCATTTATCTCCTTCAACTCTGAGGATTCCAGGAATAGAACCAAAGCCCCCAAAGTTCCCTCCCCTCCGAGCCGTCTCTCCAGCCCTGTTAATAACCCATTCTATTATCTCTTTCATTACTATTTGTGCTTAAAATCTAGAGTACCAAATGGATAGCATGGATTATAAATATCATATATTAAACAAGCATACAAATTAGTTCCAATAGTTCCTCAATATGAAACCATAAGATAAAGCAGTTGTAACTTCTATAGGTTTTCTAAAGGAATAATTTAAGTTCTCTGTGACTGTGGCAATAAAACACGGTTTATATATCACCTTACAATGAGCACTTACTACTACTCATGTGATTAATTCTCCAGTGAGGCAAAGATTAGTAGCAGAGTCGGTAAAATTAAAAATAGCAGTAGTAATGGAACAATGGTAACTAGAATTTGGAGAGCATTTTGTGGGCTAAACTCATAGAAAATGTTTAATACACTACATTTAAACTTTCCAACAACACCGTGAGTGTATTCACAATAGTTTTCCAATTTTACAGGTGAGGAAACAGATTTTATTAGTTGTGTAACTTTTTTGAGATCACAAGTATATAAAGACTACTGAATTTTAAAACATTCATTTTGATTATTCATTGGCTAAGTAAAAACCATAAAGATCCTTTATTGTGCTATTGATAGCTTATCTATTTTTGACAGAAGATTTAGAAAATTCTTATATATTTTGTAAACCATACAAAATGACTTTCATGTATGGGGTTTATTTTTAAAAATAAGTCATCTTACTTGAAAATTCCTGCAAAACTAGAATACAAACAACAATAATAATATGCATGAAATACTTATTTATAATTAATCATTTTTTCTATAAAGAGTAGAAACACAGGGAATATCACACTTGGGAATCCTACAATTTATAAATAATAAATAATTACAGTATTGACCATAGGATTTCCACCCTCCCTACTGAAAACAAATCTCCACCCAGTCATAAGGACTCAAAGGTTTATTATTCCCATATGATATGATTTATCAATTCTTAGTTTTGTTAGAACAGCAAACATATATTTGTGTCTTTGCTGTTGCAATACTTAAAAAATTGTGGAGCGTATCTTAGGACTCACATTCTGACTTTCCTGGGACTTTTCTGACAATGTAAATATTTTGAAGTATAGTTCTTAGTAGTTAAGGACACCTGCTCTGCATCCTGTTACAAGGTTATAAATTCTGGCTCTTAAATGGATGTTTTTCTTTTCAGGACACTCTATGAAACACCTGGACAAAATCTTCTTAACTCTGACATGAGGATAATACAATGATATCAACTACTTTGCTGTGTTACTGTACATGGCTAAATTATATAAAATAAAATATATACATCATATAAACTATACATCATATAAACCTCGGCAAAATATTAGCTATTATTTTTATATTCATTCAATAGAAAGACAATCACTTTATCTAAAGGCAACAGACTGGGGGCCATGAAAGTGCATCACAGACTCCCAACATAAAATAACTTAATGTACCAGAGGACACAGCTGATAAAAAATTATGTCACATGTCCTGCCAAGTTGCTGCTAGCCAATCTCTGGAGGGCAAGACACTCTTCTGACAGCCAAAGTTGTCTAACAACTTCATAGTAGTCTTTCCATAGTTTCCTTAAAAGGCCATGATTTTGGTGTCCAGAATGTCCAAATAACTTGATAACAACTCCCTAGTGTGGGACTCTGGTTATATCAAAACACAAGAGGAAAGGGAAATAATGCGTAGAAAAGTAATGATGGTGTGTGTGTGTGTGTGTGTGTGTGTGTGTGTGTGTGTGTGTAGAAGCAAGATACTGGAGGAAGGAGGCTTTTCTTTTTCCATAGAACACTTTGCTTCCATAGAAACTTCCACTACTACCAGACATGACACTTTCCAAAAGTTCAGAATTATTCTGTTTCCAGGGTGGTCTGAGCAGACAACCTTTTCTCCCTTAAAGTTTCCCATATTGAGATTAATTGTTCAGTACCCAAACTTCTGCAAGACAAACCTTATCAAAATCATTGCACTTATCGACTTGGAAGCATCACAGACATGTTGAAATATATTGAGCACTGTGCTAAATGATTCTCATCCCTCATTTTAATCATTTCAATCAAACTTTGTAGGTGCTTTATCTATTAAGTACTTATATTTATTATGTGTTGAATATGATATGTGTATATATTTGTAAGTTACTGGGATTGCTAGGATCTGAACTCAGGCCTTCATGCTGGTGCAGGGAGTGCTCTTATGCATTGAGCCACCTCTCCAGCCTAAGATGTGATAATTGTTAATATAATGTCATTCAGTGAGGCTAATCAGCACACCTAGCTTCTCAAGTACTCAATAGTTTTATGATGAGCACATCAGCAATTTCTTTAGTCATAGTGGGATGTATAATACATATTTATTAGTTACATGTATCACCCTTGGAAATATTTTCTTCTTGTCAGGACTAAGCACCTTATTCACTGTAAATCACCTCTTCATTCCCACAAATGCCAGCTCCTGGTCACACCACTCTATGAAACCCTTTGCTCAGAGTTCAACATATTAAGGACAGTATATTGTATTTGCCCTTCTGTGATTGGCTTAGTTCACTAAGAAAATATTCCTTAAACCATGTATGTTGTAAATCTTCTTTATACAGTGTGATTAGTATTCCATTATGCATAAATATCATATTTCCTCTGAAACTGTTTCTTTATAAAGGAAATATGGTTTGCTAGTTCAAGAGTGTTGGAACCAAAATTCTAAGCTTACAAGTTGTTTTTGCTGGAGTTGTCTAAAAGTTAATGCCAGTGCTTTTAAATATGTCATTTGCTAATAATGTCCTTAGTACCTCTTTGGGTACAAAGCATGCATTAATAATGTGGTGTAGAATAAAACATTTAATCTGACACCATTACCCCCTCATCATTGTTATCATCATCTTTCTAATCATCATGAAGTTATCCAAGCATTTAAACACATGTTCTGCCATTTAGTTCTCAGGATACCCAGTTAATTAGACAAATCCTGCAAGTGAAGCTCACAGTTAACTTGTAAACCTAAGCATAGTGTTGATGAGCTTGTCACACCACCTTCTTCTCATGGCATGACATTGCCCCAAATAAACTAAATATGCTACAGATTTAAAGCTACTAATAGGACATTTGAAATCTTGGATTAATAACTGGGTTCAGATGGGCAAACATGGTGCTCTTGTTTTAGAAATAGTTTTCTCTATAGGACCAGGGAGATGAGGGTAACCTGGGGGGCTTTATAGGAAGCATTTGCCTCTGGATTAGTGTCACTGGGCTCTGGACCAAGGTAGTAATGATCAAATGCCAGTTTGTCTGACAGCTGTCTGGTGGCCTTTGTGATAAGGCCTCCAGCCCCTCACTTGTCTGAAGCATCCCATGCTTCATTCTGTGCCTGCTGCCATTTATAATGACAGCCACAGCAGAAAGGGTGGCAGTTCAAATAGGCACAGGGACCCTTGGTGTCCATCATCCAAAGCCAGCACTTAAGCCCTAATTTAATAACAGCCCTAAAAACAGTAGTAATTTCCTTACAAATGAAGGGCCTTGCTCTGGTCCATCTGCCCCACTTATCGCCCCACAACTTTCCCATTTCCAATAGCAAGATTAAAATTTACCTTTAAATTAAACACAAGGTCAGATAAAATAAGTCACCGCGAGCAGTCATTATATTTTCTGTCACTGGATCAATTAAGATTTCCAGCTGTCAGATTCCGATGCGGCTGCTTCATAAAAAAAAAAACGACACTGAGAAGCATTGATCTGTGTCAAAGCTGCTTCAGAGGGAAAATTGGACCCAAAATAATGATAATTGTCATAGGATGTCACACCATTAAATGAAAACATAAAAAGCAAAATGCTGTGGAGAAACTGCAAAGTCATTCTCCTGTGGAGGTGAAACTGAGCCCCACCAAAGCAAGCACACTGCTTCAGTGAGGATCTTGCTGTGCAGTGGAAACCCTCCCCAGTCACTAGCAAGGTGACTTCTGCCCAGCTCATCTAATTTGATTTCAATTGGATATTCAGCCCAAGCACATAGTTTAGTTCAGGAAGTTAGAGTTGAAGATAACTATGACATTCACCAGGAAAGAAATGAGAAGTAAAGAAAGTTATTATAAGTACACTCTAATAAATCTCACACAAAAAAATGGAGTGCTCTGAGGACACCAAGGCCAAAAGATGTGCCCTGTCACTACCTGATGGACTGAACAGGAGGCAGAAGTTAATGATCAAAGGTTGATTACTGAGATGTGGTTGACATTCCAAAATGACCTTTAATGATTTATTATTTAAGGATGTTTTAATAGCAAGGGAGAGTTGATTACTTTTCTTTTCGGTAAGCTTGGGATTAAAATAAAAAAAATAAATTTATTTCCTGCAGGCATCAGGTTCAGTGTTAATTTCTTATTAGAAGGCATAGCACAGCTTTCCATGGGGTGTTATCCATGCATAATTTCAGAATCATTTTCCTAAACATAAGAAGTTGAATAATAGAGATTCACTAAAAGTAGGTCATACTTTTCTGTTATTTGAACACAGCAAATAAACAACACTTCAGCCAATCAGAACCACCTTAGCAAACTGTAAACCTTGCCCATACTAATGCACATGATGGGAACTTCAGGCAATTTTGCCACCAAACTCAAGGAGCACTGAGTGACACTTCTTAGTGGTTATTTTGGAAATGAAGAAGTATATATCAATAGTGAGCAGTTGATGCTTTTGTAGAATCACAGACTCAATTTAATTTCCAAGCACTTCATGTGCCAGTTTTACTTACAACCATGACTATAGATAAATTTATAAAATTTAAATTAGTTATATAGATAACAAATTAATGTATATTAAGACTTATATCTTCTAATTATTTGAATACTTTTGCTATTACTAGCTTCTTCTGGCTGTATTTGGAAGAAACGTGGTACAGTTGATCTTACCAAGCTCTATAAGTGGTAAGGTCTCCTTAGTGATTTGAAATCTACTGTGTTCTGAATATCATAGCACCCAGGACCTCTGTGTTGTTTAATTCATGTGTATATTTAAAGCAGTGAAGGGAAAATATTGATGTAGATTACAGTTTAAAGTAAGTTATAACTTGGCGTCACACTGTAAATGGTACATTGAATCAAGTAAAAATCTTTCAGTAGTTATTTGAATTGAGCCAGGGAATCAGACATTTGTGCCATTGATTAATATAATGACATAGGTTTCCAATTTGCAAATGTGTGTCAAAACTTAATGAAAATTTGGGAAAAAAGTAATAATAATATTTAATGATAATTTGTTTTTAATAAAATCTGTTAGATATGCCATTATAGTATTTATTATTTTTTTAGAAAATATATATGCAGAAAGGTATATACATTTTATATGATGCTCTCCATACTATTTTTAACCATAAGATTTATTATAAGCATGTTTACATGTATTTGTACATATTTTATTTTGGGCCTTAAACATAACTGTTAGTCATTTATCAGCAAACCACTAGATAAAATTGACTACTATGTTAACATCAGATTATAGAGGGCCTTACAACCCAGGAAGGTAAGTTTATCATAGAGAGGAAAAGAAATCACCTTAATTAACCTTTGCATAGATCCCTGAGACCTAAGTGACCCTCATAGAAAGCGGAGCAGAGAAACCTTTAACTGCATTTCATTACCTCATTAAAGACTAGTGTTTGAGCGGAGCATGGACTAACTCAGTTCTCCTGATAGAGCTAGGCATGTAAGAAGAGCTTCAATTGATCAGGAGTTATTTTTCTACATTTTTTGCATGTTAAGTCATTGAAAATACCCTTCGCCTACTATAATCTGCCTATTATGCCAGACAAAAAATTTAATTAATAGCTCACTGCCTTCCAGTTAGTGGTTAAATTTTTTCAGACCACATTAAATAAAGCATATTTTCCAACAAATTTAGGTATACTTAATTTAGAAAGAAATATGTGGTGAAGAAAAATGTGAACACAGGAAATTTTTGTACCATTTGCAATAACAATACATTAAGAACATAAAAAAAGCCGGCGGTGGTGGCGCACGCCTTTAATCCCAGCACTCGGGAGGCAGAGCCAGGTGGATCTCTGTGAGTTCGAGGCCAGCCTGGGCTACCAAGTAAGTTCCAGGAGAGGCGCAAAGCTACACAGAGAAACCCTGTCTCGAAAAAAAAAAAAAAAAAAAAAAAAAAAAAAAAAAAAAAAGCACAAAAAAAAAGACCAGCTAACCCACCTAAGCGATTCGATGTAACAGCAGATCTCTGAGCAGAGGAATGGAATACTGTCAACCACATCTGCATGATTTCAGTGGTAGGTTTTAAAAACTGCAAGTGAATTCTGTTTGACTCACCATAGAATTCTTTTTGAGAATTCCCTTCAAATCGTTGATGCTGAAGCTTTTGAAGTGATTTAATTTGAGGGAATTTATGTATTGCTTTCATCTTTTATATTGTGTCTATTTCTTTTTCCAATGCACAAGAACTATTTGAAAAGAAATAGATGCCAAAAATACATTTTTCTAAATAAATATTGCAAGAAAGTTTGGGGTTGTGCTTCCTAAACGTAGAAGGCAGAAGACATTATAACATTCATTTCTAAAGTGTCATCAAGGTCAATACTAAGATATGCAAAATCTGTAGCTCTTTTCCAACATTACCTTCAGAAGAAAAATCATGACGTTTCACCTTCCTGTGGGGAAGAGGGCTTAGACTGAGTGGGGATATTCATTCGTCTCAGAACTTAAATCTCAAGTGAGGATTAAAATTCAAGAATTTCCCTTCCCTTTTCATAAAGATGAAACCTTTGAAACAAAAGTTTCATGACAGATAAATCAAGAACCATAGAATGATTTACCTGTACATGAGTTTCACCAGCAGAGAGATTTGATTCTTCTATAGAGACACACAAAGACAAGAAATTTCATGGTGCTCTGGCTATTAGTTTTCTATCAGTTCAGCAACACAGGATAGATCATTCCTTTTTCTCATAATCTCTGCTCTATCTTGGAAATCTACTGCTCTTAATCTGAAACTCCTCAATCCTGAAACATTACAACTTAACAAATATGATTAGTTCTGTAATCTCAGACAACCACTAGGTAAAAGTTGGAGTGGAAAAGAAATGGGAAATGAAGTGAAGAGGACAAGAGCCAAATGGAAAGGAAGAACAGGGGAGAGGAAAGTCAAATGTGCAAAACAATAACCAGATTAAATGTCATGACACTAATTATCTATGTCCTGATATATAATGCTAGAGCTAAATGATTGTCTTATCTCATTTCTATTTCAGAAAACAATAAAAACTAATTCATTTTACTATCCTAAATGTAACTTCATCTTTCAAATCTGCTTCATGAGATGATTAAAAGATGTTTTTTTTAAATATAGGAAGGAAAGCATTAATGTATTAAAGAGAAGTTGAATCATAAATTCTTAGACAAAATGACTTGTTTTAAACTTGTATGATGAAATCTCACCTCTTAAATATTATCCAATTAAAGAAATCGGGCAGTGGGAGGATGGAAGGAGAGGGTACTGGGAGAGACAACTGGAATCTCGGGGCATCTCTGGGATTACCTAGAAACCCAGAGCAATAGAAACTCTTAGGAATGCATGAGGGTGATCCTAGCTAGTACTCTTAGTCATAGGGAGATATGGAACCTGAACTGGCCATCTCCTGTAACCAAGCAAAACTTCCAGTGAAAGGTTAGGTACACCAACCTAGCCACAAACCCTTTGACCTACAATTCCCTCTGCCTACAAGATGTGCTTAAAATGGACCAGAAATTGTGGGGGTGACCAACAGTTGACTAGCACAGCTGGAGACCACACCCTGAGACAAGACTCATCCTGAGGGTCAGAATCCAGGGCTGGGATACCCCAGAGCCCTGGGATAGAACCAAACACGACTCTCCAAAAAAAAAAAAAGTCAATAAAATGATTTCTAATGATATTCTGCTGTTCTCATAGATGAGTGCCTGGCCCATCTGTCATCAGAGAGGCTTCACCCAGCCACTGATGGAAACAGATGCAGAGACCCATAGCTAAACATTAGGCAGACCTCAGGGAATCCTTTGGTAGAGGGACAGGAAGGATTTTAGAATCCAGTGGGGCCAAGGGCACCGCAAGAAAACCCACAGAACCAATTATTCTGGGTTCCTAGGGCCTCCGAGAGACTGAACGAGTGAGCCCACATGGGACTCAGGAAGGCTCTCTGCATATGTGCCACAGTTGTGTAATTTGACCTTCCTGTGGGACTCCTGACAGTAGGAGCAGGGCTGTCTCTGACTCTGTCGCCCACTTTTGGGATCCATTCCTCCTGTGGGATTGCCTCATCCAACCCTGGTGAAGGACGGGGTGCCTGGTTCACTGCAGCACTATAAACCATGGCTGGCTGCTAACCATGGGATACCTGCCTGTATCTAAAGAGAAACAGGAGAGGAGGGGACGGGAGGAGATTGGTGAGAATGGGAAGAGGAAAGCGAAAGAAAGCTTTTGGTTAGGATGTAAAAACAAGAAAAATAAAAATAAAAGTATAGCATTTTATTAAAAAAGACTATCCAGTTGAAAGGAACCCTAATACATATAAGTGGTTAAAATAGCTAAGATATATTACAGAGCTTTCTTATCCATAATAACAAAGAGAAACAGACTGGAACTTGAGTACAGCCTGGAAAGTCTGGAATGGATAAATATAGGAATGAAAACTTCAATGTATTAAAGGAAAGTTGAATTGTAAATTCTCAAGCAAAATTACTTTTTTTGAACTTGTATGATAAAATCTAACCCCTTAAAGATTATCTACTTAAAAGAAAACCCAATACATATAAGCAGGAAAAAATATCTAAGATATAATACAGAGTCATCTTATACAGAATAGCCTTATTCCCAAGAATTACAACACATTACAGGTAAAATGTTGGTGGCTGTAGAAATGGTTCAGAGGTTAAGAGCAATTGCAACTCTTCTTGAGGGCACAAGATCAGTTACCAACACCCATGCCAGGTGGTTCACAACCATCTTTAACTCTAACTCTAGGAGAAAGGACACCTCTGGTTTCTATGGGTGTGTGCAGTCAAACACACACCTACACATAGCTAAAAATAATAACACTGAATCTTAAAAAAATAAAATTTATGTCAACGCAGATAAGAGCAAGATTAAACCAGCCCTGTCTATTCTCAGAAATGTATATTACAAATTCCTCAAAAACCAATTTTTTTTCTAGACTGTTTAGTTTGCATGCTTGCTTCACACAATCTTGGTTCCCTGACTTGCTACTGAGATTTTTTGTAACTACACACAGTGGTGGTTTTGGTTTGGAAGGAGTTTAATTTTTTTTTTCCTATAGGTTTGTCATACAGCTTTGGCTAACTGCCTTTGGTGAATCTCAGTTTTCATATGTTTAAAAGGCATTAATTTAGAATAACTGATCTCAAAGTTGTTTCCTATCTCTTACTTAATATTTTAGAAAGTAATCAATGGGTAATACTAGGACTCCCCACCCCGATGAAGGTAAATCCTGTGTGCAATGCAGCTGTTGCTTATATAAATATTTCCTGGAAAAATGTTCATATTTCTCCTTTTGGTCTTTTTGCTTTTATTTTTGAGATCATATAATTACATCATTTCCCCCTTTACTTTCCTCCCTTCAAACTCTCTCATATAACCCTTCTTGTTCTCTTTCAAATTCATAGCCTCTGTTTTCATTAACTGCTTTTATATGCATGTTCTGGTATATATTTATATGCCTAAGTATAATTTGCTAACTTTGTATAATATTTCTTGTATGTATGTGTTCAGGGATAACTATTTGATATTTGATAACCAATGGTGTGCTCTTCCCCAGAGAAGACTATTTCTCCCTCTCTCAGCCTTACTTTGTTGCCTGTAGTATTTTGTGTAGCACTGAGGCTTTGTGGGATTTCCCCCATCTACTTTGGCATGTCTATTATGTTGTCTCTGTTCAGTTTACAATTAGGCAGCTGTGTTACAGAATCTCACAGTAAAAATCTCTGATCCTCTGGTTCTCACAATCTTTCCACCCTGAAGTAATGAGAAACACACACTTCTGTAACTCTGTCCGCAGGAGCATAGAGCACCCTTTCTGCCACAAACAAGTCCCTTGGTTAACATAATTCTATGGAACGTTAGCATGGACCCCCTATCACTCATCCAGCTCAGGTGCTATAGATAGTTTTATAAATATATTTTTCTTTTTCCTCCAGTGGACCTGGTGCAGAGAGAGGACATCAAAAACTTAAATAGGGAAAGAAATTCTAACTGAGAGTAGGAGAAAAAATAGTTAAATGCAAATCAAGATGAAGAGCTTTTCTACCCGTGTATTATGAAACGCTTGCAGCAAGGAGTACATGTCCTGCAGACAAGCTGCTCTCCTTAGTTAATAAATCTCTAATGAGTGCAAAGGACTGCATTAAGTATGAAGGTTTTCAGAAGGTTCTTCTTAGAACAGGAGTACTGCAGGCCAAAGCAGTGCAATTATGAAGGCAGTTGCACACCCTTTGCAGGAGGTTTCCTCTTGGAAATGAAGTTGAAAGTTCTCAGCAGGTGGTGAATGTGCCTCCTCTGGCTTCCTAGTTGCTGAGACCAGAGACTTGTACTGCTGAGAACTAAAGCAAGATCTGTTTTATGTATAACCTTTTGTCTCAAAGCATGAGACCTAGAGAAGAAGTGTGTTGAATTACACCCAAATTGACCTTGGACAAGTGCATTCATCTATCTGAAACTCCATGACATAAGAGTGGTTAGAACAGAGTTAGGATGAAATGACCTTTAAGAGCCTGTTCCTGCTGTCACACTCTAAGATTATAGTAACTTTGAATTAGTTAATCCCACCTTTCTCTGGTGTGTCTCTATTGATTTTGTTCACTCAGAAAAGGTTCTGAGAACCATCGCTCTCCTAAGTACCACTTCATCTCAAGCGTTTTTGCTCTATATCAAGAACAGTAAAATTGAAATCCAGTAGTCACCACCATTCATAGAACACAAGTGAACCAGTCTGGGTAAAAGACAAAGAAACCGGTGAACTACTAACCTCATAGAAATACCATATTAAGACCAGGAAGTGGTGGTGCACATCTTTAATCCCAGCACTTGGGAGGCAGAGCCAGGCGGATCTCTGTGAGTTTGAGGCCAGTCTGGCCTACAGAGCAAGATCTAGGACAGGCACCAAAACTGCACAGAGAAACCCTGTCTCAAAAAACCAAGAAAAAAAAAGGAAAATAGAGAAATACCATATCAAAATGAAATGTCATTGCAAGGGAGATTGAAATAGTTTGATGTAGGAAACTGATGCATTTATTCACCAGGAATTACATATTCTCAGCCAAGCTGCATAAAGGACTCCAGGGAATTCTACTACATTATAGGAAGTGTGATGTGGTTCTTTCTTTTTCTTTTTTCTTTTTTTAAGAAAGAAAAGGATATGAGGAAGACCCTGGGGTGTCCTATTCCAAGGCAGCAACAATACTGAAGGTACTTTCTCATCCTTTATCTGTTTTCAGGATAATGTCTACAATTGCCAGCAGAGATATAGAAAAATCAATAGCAGAGAGAAGAGGCAGGAAACAGTACTATAGTAAGACATGGCTCCAAGAGTCTATAATCTGACAATCACATTTTTGAGCCCTCACTAGACAATAGTAGTAGAGAAGGTTAAGGACTTGATGAAGAATAATACAGAATACTCTCTATTTACTAGATTATAGACCACAATTTTACAATGAACACATGGACTGGAGGGAAAAATGAAATCTAGAAGATGGCAGGCATCATAAAAGAAAGCGCCATGCTGCATTGATAGCTCTATATCCCCTTGTCCTGAAAGATTCACTGAAGCATGTGTCACATGTCAGAGAATCAAAAGCACAGAATGCCCACCAGCTGAAGGTGTTGCTATTTCTGAAGACAAGCATATCTAGGCTAGTTCACTCTACCAATGTTGAGGAAACTCTTTTTAATGTAGTCATTTTAAATTTACTTTGTGCTCAGAAGTAAACTTAGGGTCTTGAACTTGCTAAGCAAGTACTCTTCCCTGAGCTATGTAACTAGGCCAAAAATAATATTTCAACAAGAATCTTGTAGCAGATGTGTTCAAACTTTCGATATCGTTATATGACATCGACATCTTTAAAATTCATGCTCAAGGGATAGCAACAGGTCTCTTCAGGTAAATTTGTCTCCTGCTTGAACCTGGAAATCATGTTCAAACCCCAGAATCCTCATCAAGATTGAAGGAGGGAACCAACTCTACGATGTTTTCCTCTAGCCTCAACATGTATGCATGGCATATGTACCCACAACACACACATCACACAAACCAATAGACACAGATCAATTGATTGGTCAATTTATCAATAATTTCAGTTGAGTAAATAAACAACTAATCTTGCTTGAGAATCCCACAATGGAGTTCAAAATGCTTTTTCATAACATTTTAAGTTTATGATTTGGACATTTGTTAGAATGGAATTTTATCTCAAAAACTGACATATCCATTGCTCAACTGTATGACTAAAACTATCTGTATTAACTAACTGCTTGCATTTATTGATTATATAGAAATATTTCTCAGACTGGCAAAATGACTCAGCAGGTAAAAGTGCATAGTGTAACTGTAGGTTATTCTCTGCCTGCCCTGTTCTGCAGCCATTTCCAAATAATCACTCAGAGGCTTATATTAATTATAATTGCTTGACTGATGGCTCAGGCTTATTGTTACCCAGCTCTTACATTTAAATTAACACATTCCTATTAATCTATGCATCACCACTTAGCCCTTGGCTTGCTGGTTCTCTGACATCTTTTACCCTGGGTGACTGGATCACTTCTCTGCTGAAATCCATCCTCCTTTTCCTTGTATCTCCAATTGTCTTTCCTGCTCAGCCTAATTCTGCCTGGCTATAGGCCAAATCATCTTTATTTATCAAATAATGAGAGTAACACATATTCACAGCTTACAGAAGGACCATCCCACAACAAAAGTGTGTGTTACAAAGTATGACAACCTGAGTTCAATCCCCAGGACCCTCATAATCGAAAGGAAAAAAATTGTCTTTGATCTCCATACATTCACAAATATCTCCTTATAAATGAATAAATACACACAATAAAATTAATTTTTCTTTAGTACTGATAAATATACTATAAAATTTAATTTTTTATTTAAAAATACATTTTCTTTTCATACAATATATTCTGATCACAATTTTCCTCTTCCAACTCCTACAAAATCCTCTGCATTTCCTCAGCTACTCAAATCCACACTTTATGTTTCTTTCTTTCCAAAGTCATGGAAAAAAATTTAAAAAGGAAACAAATAGAATAGACAAAATAGACACACAACCAGAAGAAAAAAGAGCAAAAAACAAGGGACATATCCAGACATGGAGATGCACAGGTTCACTAATTTTTAATTAACTTGTATCTAAACCTGAAAAAGCTGTTTGGCTTATGATGAATTAATACTTTCTAAATGTTCATTTTAAAAACAAATATAAAATAGAATTTAATAATGTAGTAAATTGATTTGTAAATTAATAAAATAAAATAATGAACTTGCAAACACTGTTAGTGAAACTCTTAAATTAGCCAATTTCATTTCATGAAATTAAAGTTTCTTTTGTTCTTCAAACTGCTGTGACAACAACAACAGCAAGTAATAATATGTATTGAGTTTCATGTACTGGGACAAACTGTTAATTTACTTTTCTTTGTCAAATATTCACACCTATTTGAAGAGGTGGATGTTCTTGTTTTCACTCATATTTGAGTTCACTCATATTTGATATCTATTTGTTTTACAGTAAGACCTCTCACATCATGCTTATTGGGCTAAGGATTCAATATGGATGTCAGATCACCTTAGTGTCTGTGCAAAACAGTGCAGACAGAGATGCGAACTTCCAAAACTAAGGATATGCAGTACTTTTTTGATTGTTAAGATGCTCCATGACCTTGTTCCCTTAAATTTTCCTAGCATTTGATAGTTGAAACTACAGTACTGTAGCCCAAATTTTGAGATGTTGACAAAATTTGTAGAAGAAATGAGCACATTGTAAGAGATTTTAACTAGCACGTCTTGCAATTTTGCAGGAATGTTGAAACATGCCTTTAGATTGGTAAGATGCATAGAATTTTGAAGGCTATGCTGACTTCCTGATTTTGATCTTTCCTCCAGTGTTAAATACAGCACATGGAATATGAATGACCTACACAATTAATCTAAGTATTATTCTCATTACTTTCTAAGTGCTGTTATTGCCCCAAAAATGTTTTAACAAACAGCACCCTGACTCATTTAGGCTCTGCTTACATGTTCAATAACAAACAATGCTTGCTCCCCTCCTTTTCAAAGTTGAAGCCAAATACAAAGCTTGGTATCTCTAATTCTGGGGGTGCTTTTATTATGCTTTACATAAATTAAAGCTTCAATGCGATTCTGGAAAGATTTTTCTCAGTTTCCACATCAGAGTGGTGAGTACAAAAATCACTAGGCAGCAGGGAGCTACTGATAAGGAATCTCAGAAAGGGCAGAAGGGAATGAAAGGGAAAACTTGGTTGGCAAAGGTTATCAGAGTTCCAGATGGAAGTTTTCTAACAGTAATGCAGTACAATTTGAAGCAAAGGGGAGTGACTTACAAAAATATAAATACTTCAGGTAGCCCTCACTTGTTTGATGGGCACAGTGGGAGATAAGAAGATATTGTGATGAGATGAACTCATTCCAATTCCCTTTATGCAAGTTTACTCTTTTCCTCCCATGGAACTAGAGGGACTTGGTGCACTTGACACAAGCAAAGGAGAACCTTCAAAAAGTAGCTGGCCTAGAAAATTCAGAATATCCCTCCCCTGTTTTATAAGAGAATTTAAAAATATGGGTGTATATTTATTTGTTTCTGAGACAGAGTCTCAGATAGCCCAGGCTGACCTTGAACTCACTGTCCTATTTCCAAGTGCTGGTTATTACAGCTATATATCACTGTGCCCAGCTTGTCTTATTATTTTCAGTAGAATCTCTTCTTCACCTTGCTTTCGCCATCATTATCAGTTAATGGAGATGTTCAGTTAGCTGTCAAAGAGGGATGACTTTAACTCAATATTAGAAATTTTCATATTGGTATCAATAGATCTTTGGCTTTAAAAAAACTGGCTTCCCTTTTGAGGTGTTACAAAGTTCAGAAACTACTCTTTACTCTTTTAGTTTCCTTTTCTTTTTTCTTTTTTTTCTGCAGTTATTTTTGAAATAGATGCTTGATGTGTTGGCAGGTGTCCTCACACTCTTGCCCTTCTTATCTCAGCTTCCACAGTTCTGGGCTTCTAGGTGCGTGCCTGTAATTCAGACTAGTTTTATTATTTTTAATTTAATTTAGCTTGTATAGCTCTTTTTATTTAAAGTAATTTTCCATACAATATATTCAAATCATAGTTTTCCTTCTCCCAACTCTTCTCAGACTCTCCTCATGGCTCTGTGTGTCCAACTTCATCCCTTATTTCTCTCTCTCTCTCTTTAGGAATCAAAGGGGAAAACAAAAAGTACAAACAAAAGTCAGAATTATAAAAATAAAAAGTAGAAGGAACAAACACACATGCCATATAAACACAAAATTGAAGAACAATATACAAGCAAAAGACCAATAATACCAAAAATAAATGTCCAAACAAAGTTATATAAGACAAAAAATTATAAAAGTATCATTGGACTCATTTTGTGCTGGCCATCTACTGCTGACATATGGGGCCTCTCTTAAGTGTGGTTTGTATACTCAATGATACTCCACTGGAAAAAACTAATTTTTCCTTTGTAAAAGGTTTTCAATTGGTAGAGATTCTTGGTTAGGACTGGGAGCTTGTGTACACTTCCCCCTCTGTGTGATGGGACCCTGTCGGGCTTGAACCTGTGCATGATTTTAAAATAAGTGAGTAATTTATTTTCTTATAAAAATAATTCCTGAATCTTAATATTTCTAAGTCATGAGAAAGTTATTAACTCTTTAGCACAGTTCCTCTGTAGTTACCTGAACTGGCCCACACAAGACCATCATTAATCAGTCAAGGAATGAGGAAGGGCTCATTGAACTTTATCCTTTATGTTTGAACTATGGATTATCAGTAGACTCCTGGACAAGAGGAATCGTTGTCTTTACTTGTGGATGCAAGTTTCTGTTTAATTTTGGTGTGTCACAAAACAAGAAGATTAGACATGAACACACTAGAGTTTTGTTTTGTTTTTT
>CABHPH010157554.1:0-28033 GCA_902168325.1 Peromyscus nudipes | reverse complement strand
CACAGTATTCATTCAATTATATATATAATATATATATTAATTTTAATGCTGAATGTCATTATTTAAGGGGGGAGGAGGTCTTAAATACAGGCTTACAGCACAATGGGAGGACCCCAGAGGGCAGAAGTTCGCTACTGATGTTTTACAATCTTGCTTCTAATCTGTTAACGCCCACTATTCAGGGTACCAGGCAAGGAACTTCCCTTAAGCATTCAGGAGGGTAGAACCTGGCAGGGAATTAGCATGGGGAGAATATCAAGGTCAAGGTCCGCAAAAGGCAACAGTTACCCAAAATGGGGGCCAGGGCCCTACAGGTCCCCCTTTTATTAAAAAATGAGCTTCTGACTTGGGTTGCGTGGGACGTCAGCAGGTCACCTTACCCGTCATGGAGACGCCTGCCCAGGCCACACAGGTGCTCTGTCTTAGGTTGGTGAGTGCCCCCCAGGCATTACCTGTCTCTGAATACTCATTATCATACAGGCTCAATCGTGTGTGAGCTACAGAGTGAACTGCTGCCAAAGATCTCAAAGTGGCACTGGGCTTGCAATCTGTGTGTTTGATACAGAAAAGACCAAAAGAGGTCCTATCTCACCCATAGCCAGTAGGCTAAAGGCAACTGAGCCATTCCCTTCCTTAACAAGCCATACTGTACGCTGGTGTCCTTGTAAGATAGTATCCCAAAAGTAACTGGAACTTGATAAATTTAATTCAGTAGCTATATACATCTCGATTGGCTTTGAAAATTGTTTTGTTTTTAAAACAAGGTTTCTCTGTGTAGTCCCAGGTGTCCTGGAAGTCATTCTGAAGAACAGGCTGGTCTTAGATACAGCCATATATGAGACTGGAATGGCAAGATTGTTCACAGGACAGTAAAGGTACCAGAGAGAAACTTTAGAGCCTCTAGCAATATTCAGGTAAAATATATAAAAGTTCATACATGAAAATCCGATGTGTAGGGGAAGGACAGCAAGAAAATACTGAGTGGTAAAAAGTGAGATAACTTTTACTTTTTAGAGATGAATTCACAGAGACATACTTCCTGTCCAAAATCTGTCTCTCAACAATTGAGTACATATAGAAAAGATAAGTATACATACATAATTGAACCCAGAGAGATATATATGTTCAGACTTATAGCATTTACATCCATGACATTTGACAACCAAAGATATATTCAAAATATTGGTCCAAGTACACAAAGTCTGAGTAAACAAAGATTCTAAGGAGCTACTTAGAAATCATTAGGACCACGAGGTATCTTGGAAATGCGACATTTTCAAAGAGGAAGGAAAGACAACCTTTGTGAATTATAGAGTAAATATAAGGATTGATAAAATTTTGAAAATTTTAGTGAATGAATGATTAAATAATTATAAAAGTCACAGACTCAAATGGAGGGAATAACAGAGTTCAAAATGATTGAAAGTAGAAGTTTAAACAACTTCTTTTCTCATTTATTCATCTGGCCATACAGTTGGAAATTCAATGTATCATTTGTCTATGATCTTATTTGTTTGGACTGTGACTTGCCCGGCACTCTCCTGGTTATCCACCTACAAAATGTTCATAATCATCCATGTCACTCAAGATTAGTGCCGAGGGTGTTGGCAAAGAGCCTCGGCATCTTAGGATGAAAAGCTCCACATGGATACGGCACATTACTATTATACTCAACACTGCTCCTTTTCCTATTAAAGGACTGCCGATTTCTCAGCTACCCTAGAGATTTGACAGGGGCTACAGAGAGGGGACATTCTGTCTTCCTGCTATCTGGTAGAGTATGATAACTGCTAGCCTTGCGACTGAGGCAAAAATAGCCAAATCCAGGACATATTTTTCATATTCACACAGCACTTTTGGAATGGCAAGGCACGTGACTGCTCATACAGAGCGAAGGAGAGGTCTATACAGTATTTCATGAAAGCCAATAATGAAGCGAATATTGCCAGGGAATCTTAGAGGCAAGAGAATCCACAATCTTTAATAAAGGTCTAAGAAGCCAGTCCACTGAGTAAAGGATTCCAGCCCCACATTTATTTGTTGTGCTCTTCTTATAGGCTCCATGCTGTTCTTCGAGATTACCCCTGTTTGAACATAATGGAGCTCTGTATTCAAATGTATGCAGCTAAAGAGAAAACTAAGTGAATCATTTGGGCAGCATTGGCTGAAATATTATATTTGGTTTAACTATATCTTTTTGAGGAAAAAGAAGGCATGTTTCACTTTGCTTGATATTTAAGAATCTCAAGAAGAAGATTGTGAAGGAAAAACAATGATAAATTAATATCTTACCTCTTTATTTAAAATATGACAATTTTAAAAGCAGTAGGTGTCTTATTAATTGAACACCACCTATTTTTGCTAGGTACTGGGAAAAATCCAACATTTTTCTCCCCAAATCACAAGGGCATTCTCTACTACCTTGCGTGCCAGCTAAAATTGAGTACCAGGAGATCTAAACATCTGGGTGGGAGCAGGATAAAAATATCTGGGACGCCACCGCCATATGTTGCAACAAGATGTCCAGATCCAGCCATCTAGGCTTTGTTTACGCTTTATATTAATGGACCCAGTCAGGGTATCCAGGCAGCCAATGAGCAGCATATGCTGCTCAGACTGTGGCTGCCTAGGTTGCATTTTTAGAAGTAGTGCAAGGCAGATATCCTAACAACTGTGCCCAGCCACCCAAGCAATAACAGTATCAAGTACTTGATCAGGCTCACATATCCTGTGATACTCAGTTTATGTGCTTCACAAATAGGTAAAATCTGCAATTGCTATTGATGCTTTGAAAGAGAGTTCAAAGGAAAGGTTAGGGGAGAGATGATGAAAGGGTTGTGACTGTAGCTGCACTTGCATTGGTTTCTTAGAGATTCGTTCCCGTTGGCAGCAAAGACAATGCCTTCTTTATGGTGAGAGTATAATGAGGAATTTAACTTGTATTTCAAATGTAACTAAAAATAGTTCAAGTGTTCTTAGGAAAGGAAACAGAGTCTGATTTAATGTTCACAAAGACAACCCTAGACATCAGAGAAAAAAGAAATATTTGTGAAAGCAGTCATAATAAGTATAAATATAACCACAATTATAACAAATTCAGATGCAAGTATATGCAAAACAATAGCCAAAATTGCCACAATTAACTAAAGTGTCATTCTGGTTCACATCAGAAAAATGAAGGGTTGGGAATGGGAAGCATCTAGAGTTCCATGGTTAAACCTGCTTGTGCATCCTTCCTTACCTTCTGTGCTCAATTGCATTACTGACAGTCAGCTAAACTTGCCTTTCGTTGTTCTTACTGTTGTTTGTTTGTTTATACTATGTCTATCATGACACTGATGGTTTCTTACTTTTCCCATCTGTCTTAGTTATGGGTTTTATTGCTGTGAAGAGACACCATGACCACGTCAACCCTTATAAAGAAAACATTTAATTTGGGTCACTAGCTTACAGTTTCAGAGGTTGAGTCCATTATCATCATGATGGGGAGTATGACGGCAAGCAGGCAGACATGGTGCTAGAGCTGAGAATACTACTTCTTGAAGGCAATAGCAAGTCTACTGAGACACTGGGCAATATCCTCAGCATAGGAAATATCAAAGCCTTCCTCCAACAAGGCCATACCCACTCCAACAAAGCCATACTTCCTAATAATGCCACTCTTTATGAGATTATGGGGCCCAATTATATTCAAACTACCACACCATCTGAAAATATTTCCTCTAATTAAAGACTAGATAATTTTATTTTCAATATCTACATCAATCTATCTGTCTATCTATCAATCATCTATCATCTATGTATCATCTATCATTTCTTTAATGTAAGTGCATGTGTATGCATGTGTGCCAAAACACATGTGTGGAGATCAGAGGACAACTTGTGGTGTCTGTTTTTTATTTCTACCATGTGAGTTATGGTGACTGACCTCAGATTGAAAGTCTGGATGACAAGCAACTTCTCCCACTAAGCTATCTTGCCAGCCCAAGCTTATCTCTTTAATTTCCTATCGATACCCTATTACCCAACTACAATATCACTTATTCATGCTAATCTTAGCATATAAATAGATCATGATCTAATGCACGTTTCCTTATATTGTATACATAATATATACTGTATATATAATATACACTGTTTTCTCAATATATTACCAACATCAACAAAAATACAGTATTCTTGCTTATTTAAGAGCCTTAAATGATAATAATTAAGAACACTCAGAAAGACTTTTAAAGCCATTAAAGAGGGCCTTCCATATAATTTGAGATATTCATTTATTCATGCATTCATTTATTCATGGAAGCTTTCAGTGAGAATGAATATAGACAACATGGACTATCATTCACAGGAAACAGGCCTCCCATTAAAGGAAACATCAATCTAAGGTGGTATAAGTGTGACCAAAGGAAGAAAAGATAAAGATTTTGGCTGGACAGAACTCAAAGCATCCTACAAAACCATACCATCCAGGCACAAAAGGACAACAGGAGTTAGTGATACAGAATATGTCTGATGATGTTCAAAGACCTCATTTAAGACCTGGTATATGGGTCCAGGTTGAAAGTTTTAACCTAGAAGATCTGCAGTCCCATTGACTTGTCATAAACTGAATGCAGGTAGATGAGCCTTCAATGCTTTAATGAAAAGATCTGCTAGAGACCACCTAAAGCTATACCAGACCATTAATCTAGGAGTTGCATGCAGCAAGAATTTTAGAGTGATCCCTGGCAAAACAATGTTCTACATTGCCAGATGTTTCTCTGTTGAAGTCTTAAATTCACAGGTGTAAAGTGAGTGCTTGCTGATTAGAAGCCTCACCTACCAGTGGCTAGAACCATAACGGTAAGCGTAGCTTGGCCTCGTACATGGAGTGATCCAGTAGATTGAGTCCTCAATACAGGTCTTCCTACTTTCACTGGGGAACACAAGAGATGAGCAGATACTGTGGATGGAAAGTAGTGTATTTCCTTTCTATTGTTTTACTGTTGTTTAGGTTAATTTTTCTGAGAGGATTTTGTTGTTTTGTATTTATTTCTGAGAACCATAACAAACCATGTCTTTCCAGGTAATAATGAAAGTAACACCATAAGTCGCTATTTACTACCCAGTGCTGCTTCTTCTGTTTATCACAAATGAAGAGCACATCATATAGGTTTACATCAATATACATAACTGTATCCACGTATTTACTTTTTATTTCTAGAGCTCACTGCCCTTTATTATCTCATTGTAGTTTATTTTCCATGGGAATGCTTTAGTTATCTTTGCAATATGTAAGGTAGAGTCTATCTTCCTTTCAGGCAGAATGTTAGAGTAGCTGGCTGTCTTGTAAGGGACAGATGGCATGACTCTACAGTGGCTCCCAGGGAACTACACTCACCTGGCTTTACTGAATGCAAACTTAATCTCTGGATACCTTCCACATTGCTCACTGGAATTTTCCTGCAATGACCTGATGTTTCTTCTAGTTGTGGTCATGTTATGTGTCTTTACTTCACCTGATTTTTTATTGTTTACCCAGTTTTTCTCTGAGGCTTCCTCCCTCATCCTCTGCAGGCACCCATCTACCAAAATCTGCCTTCTCAGCCATTCCTTAACAATATTTAAAAATGTATATAACTACAGCAAATTACAGCTACTCTTCTTGAAGATTCTCTTAATTTTCTTCCTCTTCTTTTTTTTTCTGAAAGTGCATACTCCACATGAACTCACATATACTACTTTGCCTCTGTATACCTTCAGAAGAATTCACACTCTACTACTCCTGGTTATTTATTTGTTTTTCTTCAATGTATCACTTCTAATGTCTATTAATAAACCTGGATAACTATATATGCTTCAGAAATGTATCTACTCAGATTAGGAGACTCTAGCAGTTAAGGAAAATGTCCGAAGTTTTTTTTTTTTAAATAGTATACAGTGTTTGTGTATAACAAATGCAGAATCATCATGAATGCTTGATCTATTTTCTAAGGTGGAATTTTTAATTTTTTAAAATATTGTTTTGTTTTATGTGTATCTGTACAACATGTTCATGTAGTGCCTACAGCATCCAGAAGATCAGATTCCCTGTAAATGATTTGAACCCTGGTACTCTGGAACAGGACCTAGTGCTCTGAACATTTTAGCTTTCTCTAAAACCCCTAAAATAGAATTTTTATTAGTGTGTATTTATATTAGAAGATAATGGAGTTGATTATAACTCCTCTGTTCTATGTAAAATAGATCATATTTATGTTGTCCTCATTATCCACACTTATTTCACTACCCTCTTTATAAAGCTTCTTCCTTGTTTTATACTAATACACCTTTTTGCAGTGATATTTCTTTCCAGATTTTTATAAGACAGGAAATATTTAATGCTTGCATGTATGACTCTGGGTTACTGTATTTAATGGTATAATGATAATCTCTAGTTCATTCTATTTTTCCTGAAAATGCCATACTTCCTAATAGCTAAATGATACCCCATTGTGTATATATGTAACATGAAGAACTGGAATGGCCAAACACCATAATAATAGAGAAACCAATCAAAGTACGTGCAAATAAACTGAGCAGACATATTTAAAACTAAGAAATACAAATGACCAATAAATGCAAGTAAAACATATTCAGTGTCTTTAGCCACAAGGGGAAGGCAAACCAAAAATATATTGAAATTCCTTTTTTTTTTGCCCACTCAGAATAACTACCATCAAGGAAACAAAACTACCCAGGTGTTGTAGCTTCTACCTATAATATGATCACTAGGGAAGAAAGAATATGCTGTAGCAAACCATATTTAATCTTAAATAAATTAGTTCAACCCTTTTAGAAATAAGTATGAAGGTTCTTCAAAAGTTTAAAAATAGAGATATAGTGTGGTGTGGTTTCTCATTCTTGGGAGTCAAAGGAAACATTCACTGCATAAACCCTGTATACTCATGCTTATCATTTATTATCAAGTAGCCAAGCTATAGCATCAGACGTGGTGCCTATAAACATATGATAACAATATGGTATCATTAAATACTTGTTCTGTCTACATACAGCCTACCTGACAAAATAATGTAAGTTTCTTTTTTTTGTCAAGGATCTTCTAATAATGTAAGTAAACACATACTCATAGGTATTCTTTATAAAAGGGAAATCAATTTGGGATCAAAGTGACATTAGCTCTTGAAAGCTACCAGGTTATTTTAAAAATTAACTCTGTGTGGATGGAACATAAGGAACCAGAGAACTGAAAACAACAAAGGAGTGAAGAAGGTAAGCTGCTCAAGTTGACTGATGTTTCTCATTCATAAAATAAAGAAAATAAGCTAAGAATAAAGAGATACTGCTTAGTTTTCTCCATGAAAGTGGGGCTACTGTGTCATCTATTCTGTTTTCTTGCAACACTTTTAGAAGTAGTGACTACAAAAGCCATAGAAGCAAACCCAAAGGACCTGCAACTTGAACTGTGTCCTACTGCAGTTGTCCAGAACCGCAAGCAGCAGCCTCTTAAGTCAATTGGTAACTTATGGCTATTGGACCACACACTACCTGCTCCATTATTGCTTAAAATTTTTCCACCCCCTCATGCATGTGTCTTTGCATAATTCATTGCTTCCAGTGGCACAGTGACAAATCTGAATACCTGCAGCAGAGGTAATCTGACTGCAAAGTCAAAATTACTTTCTATGTGGCTTTAAAAAAACGTTTCATTAGTCATGTATTAGAATGGAAGCTGTATGAAGGAAGACCCGTGGGTTTTGCATTTGCTAAAGTTGCACATAGGAAGATTTCATAGACTAGAATAGGCACTGAGAAAACCATGCTTTAATAAATAAATCAATGGCTTTCAATCCGGTGTCTCTAATTGACAGTCTTTACTTCAAATATTTAATTTCATGTACATTTTTTTTTACTATATTCCAATTTTATGTTCTAGAGATATCCTTAAACAAAAATCCAAACACACAGTGGAGAAATTTATCATCCCTAAACACTTTTTAAGAATGTATGTAGATGTCCCATCTTCAAAATCAACTTTGACAATGATTACTTAAAGCCTGGATCCTGTTCTGATGAATTAATTGATCACTCTCCCATGCTTTTAAAATTCTTTGTTCTTGTGAAAAGTGAAATGAAAGACAAGGAGAAGTTTTCATGTTCAGCACATATTGATGATGTCCTCATCCACTCACTTCACTTTTTAAGTGATAGGATTTATCTATTTATGAACATTACTATTTCATGAAGAGTCATAAAAATATTAATAAAGGATAATCATATAACAGCTCCTGTATGATCTGAGAATCCAGCTGTGTTCTCTCCACTTTCTTCATAATAGTAATCAATGCTCCACTGCTCAGCCTGAAGTTCTACTGAGGATGCACCAGGCTGAAGGGAATTGAGTCCTCTTATGCACAGCTGCAATCTCTTGGAAGGAGAGATGTTCTTTTTAATGGATGGGGTTTTAAAACTCTTTATTATTGAAACAAATTGATGACAGGTTTTCTTTTTGAGATTTCTTGTTTGAACACTAAATTAATACTCATTATTTCTAAACAGTTATTGGAGTGAATTCTCCATCAAAAATAGGTCAAAAATAATAAAGTCTCATTTGATAACTTCTAAAGTCATCAGCAATGCCATAGTGGAAGCTGTTGATTTCAATAACCACATCTCTACCCTGGGTTTCCCTGGAAATAACACTTTGTGTTTGTTGGTTGGTTTGCAGAGGTACTTTTCCCTTACCCTTATCTTTTAGGCATAATGTGTCAGATGCTTTTTAAGAATCAGCTATTCATCCTGTTCCTATCAGTTTAGGATTCTACTCATAACCACACGGACTGGTCAGTCTTGAATACATAATCTAAGTTAGGTCATAGATTAACAAGCCTTAAATCTTTGTTCTATTGCATTTTTTGAATTATAAAACTGCTGATAATTACAGCTATTCGTATTCATTTTGCAAATGTTAGCTGTGGTTCAGTTTTTGACATTGAGGGCAAATTAATGAGGGAGTATATGCAAAGCATGGGAAAATAAAAGGAAGGTTAGTGGACATCTAGCTTAAACTACTATAACTGAGTGTTCTATCAGTTGTTTCTCTAGCCTACTTTTTCTGTAGTTTAGTAATAGTGCATTGCATTGGCACTTCCCACCTAAAAAGCATTGTCTGATACAGACTCAGATTCATTTCAGGATTTTCCTTTCTGAAGAGTTCAAATATTTAAATACATTATCACTAGAACAGAGTAAGAACTGAATTTAGAGTTAAAGTACATTTCCAGTTTTATTCCTTCAGTTAGCTGAGTTTGTTGGACTCTCACTCAGAAGGCTATAATATCTGTGTCCACTTAATTAAATTATTTATATGAAAATCAAAGTAGACAAAATATGAACATTGCCCAAGAGTTAAAAGTATTATACAAGAGTAACTGTAGATAAATCAGAGTTCCTTAGGAGTCAAAGACGACCATTCAGTTTTTTAGAAAGATAACTCGCCTAGGATCTTTTAACTGGAGGAAATTATGGAAGTACAAAATAATTTAGGATTGAGGTTTATGAATTTGATTCATGTCAAAAGTTCCTAGTGATGTTCTGCTACATGAAAAGGAAAGCAGAGGAGATCCAAGATGGGAACCAAAGGGAATCATTATTTATTTATTCATTCAGACAACTTGTATACTAATCGACCCTCCAGTCAGGCACAAAGAAAGCAAAAAAAAAAAAAAAAAAAAAAAACAAACAAACAAACAAATGTTACCCAATCAGGTAAGAATTAAAGTGTTTAGGGACAACTATGGTGATATATTGTATACCCTAATAAAATTTGCCTGAAGATCAGAGAACAGAACAAGGCACTAGATTAAACATAGAAGCCAGGCAGTGGTGGCACACACCTTTAATCCTAGCACTCGGGAGGCAGAGATTCATCTTGATCTCTGTGAGTTCAAAGCCACCCTGGACTACATGAGATTGACTCAGTCTAAGAGAGAAACAGAGTCAGGCAGTGGTGGCACACACCTTTAATCCCAGTATTTGGGAAGCACACAGACCATTAATCCCGGCACTAGGAAGGAAATGATGGCTGGGTGGAGAAAGGTATATAAGGCATGAGGAGACAGGCTAAAGGCTTTTCAGACTGAGGAGTCCTAGAGGTAAGGCGGGGCAGTGGCTTGTTCCTTTGTCTCTCTGATCTTTCAGCAATTACCCCAATATCTTGTACCAGGTTTTTTATTAAGAGACCATTATAGATTTTGAGCAACAGACAACTGAAGAACTACTATAATATATAAACAATTGAAATATGATAAGATAAAAGCTATGAGGGAAATAAGAATCAAACATCATTAAAAAAAACTGAAAGAATCCACTAACACTGCTTCAAAGGACTGGGGACACTTGTCGTTTCATTGACATGTAAGCTTTGGTTCTAGTTATAAAAACAGTTTGGAAGATAGGTGTGAAATGTATTTGTAACACCATTCTTTTTTTTTTTTTTTTTTTTTGGTTTTTTTCGAGACAGGGTTTCTCTGTGTAGCTTTGCGCCTTTCCTGGAACTCGCTTTGGAGACCAGGCTGGCCTCGAACTCACAGAGATCCGCCTGGCTCTGCCTCCCGAGTGCTGGGATTAAAGGCATGCGCCACCACCGCCCGGCTGTAACACCATTCTTAAATGGTATTATTAATAAAAAAACAAACCCGGAAGCAGGTATTGGGGTGAACGTTGAAAGATCAGAGAAACAGAAAAAGCCACAGCTAACCTCACCTTGCCAATTCCTCAGGTGATCTCATTTCTTCAAACTGGAAGGTTCTGTGTCCTCATCCGAATGGATCTCAGCTGAACGGCTGCTAAAAGTCTAAAAGTTTAACCAGGCTCTAGTTTCAGGTCCCCATGCCTTATATATCTTTCTGCTTACTGGCATTACTACCTGGGATTAAAGGCATGTGTTACCATGCCTGGCTGTTTCCAGTGTGGCTTTGAACTCATAGAGATCCAGACAGATCTCTGCCTTTGGAATGCTAGGATTAAAGGTGTGTGTGCCACAATTTTCTAGCCTCTATGTCTATTTAGTGGCTGTTCTGTTCTCTGATGCCAGATAAGTTTATTAGGATGCACAATATATTGGGGGACACAATGTATCACCACATATATTCCTCAAGTTTTAGGTTTTTTTTTTTTTTTTTTTTTTTTTCCCTGAGACAGGGTTTCTCTGTGTAGCTTTGTGCCTTTCCTGGAACTCACTCTGTAGACTAGGCTGGTTTTGAACTCACAGAGATCTGCCTGGCTCTGTCTCCCGAGTGCTGGGATTAAAAGCGTGTGCCACCACTGCCCAGCAAGTTTTAGATCTTAAGATAACATTGGACATCAACCAAGCTGTGAGCAATATGTGATTGTTCTTTAGTAAGATTTTCTTATTTTTGCAATCTTATATTTATATTTCAGATGGGAGTATATGGGAGTATATTGGATGACCACTACATTTTATTCTATAGCATAAGGCCTACACTCTGTGCTTGAAATACAGTTTTACAGACTTGAAACTTGGAAAGGTAAGATGCCCGGAGTAGGAATATAACTATAGAAGACAATATCAACTTCAGTCATAACTCATTAAAAAATTACTTTACTCCCAAAGTTATACTTCAAGTTAATTTCTTGTTGTACAATGAATTATACATAGATGTCTCTCATGTTTGATCAACTGAGACTTTCAAGAAATGCTTTGGTAGTCTAATGAGCAATCTTCTGGCTTCAGTATCTCACTTTATATTTTATAGATGGAAAGAATAGCCATTGTCTATTATACAAATAAATTATACCCTTTGTATCTTGAGGCACCAAGAATTTTTCTATTGGTGGAGAAAGTCTAGCAATATATTTATTACTACACATACAATATTTGCTTTGAACCTGGTCCCCAAACTCTGCTGGAGAGCTTCAGGTACTATGAGAAATATTAACTTCAGCAAATAACTATATAATTAACTTTTGAAATTCAAATTGTCAAATCTGTATTACAACTGCAATTTTTCTTTCATAATGATCTAACAAATGATACTTACAGGGTAGTTATTCAAAAGTTCCCTGATAAAATGTTCCTTAATTAATAATCAGTATTTTAAATCAGATTTCTTGATGTTTCTACACTAAACTCTCACAATATTCTCTTAACAATATGTAAATTATTAAAAATCACAATATGTCTGACATTAAACTCTTCCAGTATTCTCTAAGCTGTCCACCAGAAAGAGAGAAACAAATTTTACAGAAGTCTATATTGTTCAGTGGAAATCCACTAAATGTTAATTTGATTGAAATATTATCTTTCATTCTTTTTGTTTTCCTTTTGAGATCATAATGTAATTGCATCTCTCTCTCTCCTTTCCTCTATCCAACTTATCTTATATATCCCTCCTGTCTCTCCTTCCAATTCATAGCCTCTTTTTCCATTAATTGTTATTGCATGCTTATATGTATATACATATATCTTCCTAAATATAAACTGTTAAATATATATAATGTTACTAGCATGTGAGATTTCAGGGCTGACCATTTGGTACTGGGTAACCAACTGATGTGCTTGCTCTTCTTTGGGGTAGAGCAACTCCTAGCTTTCCACAGTTGCCTATAGTATTTGATGTAATGGGCCTCAAGTCAAGGGCTTTACCCTGTCCATTTTAGTGTGTCCATTAGTGTCACTCTTGTACAGCTCATGTTTTGGCAGACATGAGATTTTATAGGTCTAGCTTCTGATATTTCTAAAAGGCAAAATGTCACAGCAAACTTACTGATCCTCTGGCTCTGACATTCTTGCTGCCCCCTCTTCTGCAATGTTCCCCGAGTCTTAAGTGCAGGAGTGTTTTATAGATGTATGCATTTCAACTTTGACTTTTGATTGGCTAACAGCAATCTATCAATATTTGTCCTATACCCACAGGTAAGTGTAGTCTATACTGCATGCCATGCCAAGGAAACTTCTCTTTGTAAGAGATGAAAATAATTTCATTCTTAATGGTAACCTGTGGAATTTAAAGTGTCAAGACAGCAAAACGTAGCAGAAAAAGTGTGTTCTGCTACTGTGTTGGTCGGCCAGACATTATCCACTGACAATAACATTTTGATACTCACTATAGTCTAAGCATCATTAAACATCCATCACCACTTAGATGCATGTGAGTAGTACTCATATTCTTTATCCTTAGTATCTAACACATGGTGTAGCATGAGTCTTAAAAGTTCTTATTTATAAAATCAAACCCGGAGCCAAGTATTGGGGTGAACACTGGAAGGTCAGAGAGACAGAACCAGCCACAGCTACCTCACCTCGCTGGATCCTCAGCTGGTCTTGCTTCCTCAGACTGGATGCCCCGAGCCCTCATCCAGAATGGGTCTCAGCTGAACTGCTGCTCAAAAGCCTGAATGCTTAACCAGGCCAAATGCCTCTCCAGGGCAAATGCCTCTAGTGTCTGGTCCTCACGCCTTATATATCTTTCTGCTTTCTACCACCACTCCCTGGGATTAAAGGCGTGCTTTCTGGGATTAAAGGTGTAGGTCACCAAATGCTTGGGTGTATCCTTGAACACATGAATTTCTGCCTCTGGAATGCTAGGATTAAAGGCGTATGCTACCACTGCCTAACCTCTGTTTCATATTGTGGCTATTCCGTCTCTGACCCCAGATAAGTTTATTAAGGTACACAATATTTTGGGGAACACAATACCACCACACACATGGTGCTTTCTGTGCTGTACATTTGAAAGTTCACATTACATGAGAGCAACTCTTAATAGAATTTATTATTGTTGATTGTTCATTTGTTTCATTCAATATAACAAATTCTGATAAAACTTTAATTTGGGAATATCAATCAGGGAGGGTCTATGAGATATAAAGTGACTAATTGAAATTTATTGAGTGGACCAGGTACTTTTACAGTATTCTATATTAGATAATCTTTATTCTACAAGATATGTTTGCAGATGATAAATTGATAACAAAGGAGCTTACATTAATTCTCACAGGACACAATATTGAATATGAGAGCCCAGATTACCACACATGTAAGTTTTTACTAGGGCCTCTTTTACCTCCCACTCCCCAATTTACTTACTGGCATCTAATAGTTTTAGCATTAGAAGAACAACTTTGTCTTAACTAATGCTTTCTCAGTAGTACATTCTTACTAATATGTGTTCAGAATTGAACTGTATTAGTCTTACCTATATCTTTTATACTTGTAATGATACAAATGAACAATAAAAATGCCAACTGTCCCTATTGTCTAAATGTTTACTTATTTGCATGTAGTTTCCTTATTAATAGTTGAATTTTTATCTGAATTAAATGGTCTGAGTTCAATAGCATTCAGTAAACTTTATATGGTCTGATTTTCTTAATAAACTGAGCTTCTGGTTTTGCTGTTGCTATTTTCAGAGGAGGTATAAACAAGGATGTCACACGGTGTTATAATTGAGTGGTAGCTTTCCTAAAGTTTCACAGGTTGGAAGCACTGTCCTCATAATAATGATGGTAACCTTAGGAGCTGGAGCCCAGGGCCAACTCAGTGAAGGTGTTGCCTTTGGCAGAGACTAAAGAGATTCACTCGGGGTCTTTGGATACTCCGCATGAGTGTGATCTGTAAGTGTCAGCATTACCCTTGAGTTGATCTCAGGCTTCCAGTTTCAAGTTGTAATCTCTTCATCTCCCTGCTCTTCCTCCTGCTGTAATCAGACTTACACCTTGGGTCCATTATCAGATAATATCAGAAGGATGACCCAGCTGCCATACTGCAAACTAAAGATTTTTATTTTTCAGCCGTGTCTTGTCTCGGCTATTCCATTCTAATAACACAAACTTGAAAAGAGACCATAATTTGAGAAATAAACATTAAGTACAGATACATAGTTTAAAAAAAAATGAAACGCTACTGGGAAAGTGTATTGTCTAGAAACTAAGCAAAAACTATAATTTCTGTTAATTTTCCCACATATGAAAATCTTTCGGCTGTAAGAAAAATTTCTGTCCAGATATTTACCTGAACAAATGTGGGGAAGCTGGATTCATCTCCGTAGCTTCATTGTCTGAGCTTGACTGCCAATGGTATACACAAACAGAGAGTGCATTCTAGATCCTCTTGCCAAGCTGCCTGATTTACAGTTCCAAAATGACTTGCTTAATAGTCAGTAATGCATCTGGCTATTCATGAGACAGTTTACTCAAATTTGGAGAAGCTTTAAGTCCTATTCGAAGCATTTAGCTCCACTTATGCCAAACACTGAGACTTTCCTTTTAATTTTTTGCTGCTCACAATGGGGATTAACAGAAAGACCTAAGATGGCCACAGGTGTAGAGATCAAGAGACTATGAGGTACTCAAACCTAAATGAGACACCTATACCAAACCGAGTTCCTATCAAATGTCAGTGATCACTGAAGAGGACAAAGAAAGATAGATGGAATAGATGGAATCAGCAGATGACTACAGGAAAATAGTGTTTTCCCAAAAACAGGGCAGTTGCACACATGAGCTCACAGCAGTTGTGGCAGCATTCATAAGACCTGCCCAAGCTAAATCCAGACAAAACCCCAGAGTGGAGTGAAATGGTGAGCAGGAACTCCAACCCTTAGCTAAAGAACTATTGGTAATTGATAACTGTTGGGATAATTTACTTTGTGTAAGGGTGTGGCTCCTAGTAGGCTTAACATACCCCAGTGGATGGCTACTCATGTAACAATATATATGCAATAATAATGGTATTTAATGAAATTAATTTTTTTTAAAGCAAGGTCTTGCAGTTGGGTGGCCTGGTTATTTGAATAAGAATGATCCCAATAGTCTCATATATTTGAAAGCTTAGTCATCAGAGATTGGCACTATTTGGAAAGGACTAGGAAGTGTGGCCTTGTTGGAGGAATTATATAACTGTAGTGTTGGCTTTGAGGTTTTAAAAACTGAAGCCAGACTCAGTTTCTTTCTCTTTGCGCTGCCTACAGATCTGGGTGTAGAACTCTCAGTTGCTTCTCCAGCACCATGTTTGCCTGCATGCTGTCATGTGCCCTGCCATCATGACAATGGACTAAAGCCTCTAAAGCTGTAAGGAAACCCCAGTTAAATTCTTTCTTTTGTAAAAGTTGCTGTGGTCATGATGTCTCTTCACAGCAATAGAACACTGACTAGATTTATGGGTATGGAATTAGGGAAGGATCTGGGAGCTGTAAGATGAATGTTATCAAAAATAAAATACAGTATTGTATATTTATAGTAATGTATCAAATTTCCAAAATATTAATAAAAATATTTTAAACGGGGGAAAAGAGAAACAAATGTAAGTAATCTTAGACCCCTTAGTTTGTGGGGAGGCAAATGTCTTTTATGCAGAATAAACAAGGGGACAGTTTCTCCTTGTATATTCCATTTACACTCATAAAAATAATTCTTAAAGATTTTAGCAATTACTTCTTCCAAGCATTTTATTTAAAAGTGTGGAAAATTAATGACTCCCCAAATTAAATAAATTGTCCAAGGTCACTTGTGTATTTGCCAGCAGAATCAATTTTTGACAATTAACCTCCTAACTATAACTTATCACTTGTAATTACATCACTGCTTCCATGAAGCAATGCCCCACACTAGGCATAAATGTGGATGGCTCTGAATATTTTATCATTTTCATGATGATATCTCTGAAGAAAAGAGAGCAGGAGTATCTTGATATTTCATGTTTGAAAATAAATATAGTAGGAGCTCTTTATATGAGAAAGAAAACAACAAAGTTTGGTATACTGTTATTCTCTGGAGAAATGTATTTCAATCTAAGGGGAATTCTCTGTTAACTCTTGACAGAGAGAGGGGATGAAATCCTAGTTTAATTTCCGCTTTGGTAATTAATTTGGGTACCCAATAAAGTCTAGCTAATTATCTTTTAAAGCATATTATTTTTATATAGGGCAGCATTTTTAAGTGCCTCCCTAGTTATATTTATCATGAGGAATAAAGTAATGGCCAACAATATCTGATCATTATGCAATCATTCTTTATTATGTGTGCAGATGTGAGACAAAGGGCGAGAGAAAAACCATTGCATTAACCATGTCCTTCCTGCCTCATTTCTTATCTATAGCTACAGTTGGTTACTTTATGTCCATTTTCTTCATATACAGGGATAGTAATATACAAGCTATATATTATAAACAAATTCACCAGCCATGACTTTTGTATTTCTTTGTTAGATATTAATGATTGTTAAATAAGACATCTATTTTTTCATAAAATACAAAGTAGAAATGTAGTGCGTGTGTATGTGTGTGTGTGCACGTGTGTGTTATGTATGGATATTCGTATACATACATAATATCTGTATTATATAATTATGTATTAGGTATTCTACAGCTATTAATGTGTCATTTAGTATATTATTTATACAACTGTCTTAGTATTCTATTGTTGTGAAGAAATGCCAATACCACGGCAACTCTTATAAAGGAATGCATTTAACTCAGGCTTGTTTATAGTTTCAGAGGTTCAGTCCGCTATTCTCAGATCTGTAGGCAATAGAAAGATAGAAACACTGGGGCTGGCTTTAGCTTTTGAAACACCAAATCCCATCCCCAGTGAAAATACTTCCTCCAAAAAGGGCACACCTACTCAAGTATATGAGCCTAAGTAAGCCATTTGTATTCAACTACCACAATAGCTAAAAATGAAAATAAAGATTCTTAAAAAACAAAAGCCTAGTAATCTTATGATTTTTCTAAAATATGTTTCAAGACGAATTTAAGAATAAAACATTCTGATGTGTATACACATATGGGTATAATTACAGTCTTTAATAGTAGGACTGTCCCCTAATCCCAGATAAGGCGGCTGTATGAAAGGATTACACAATCAGCAGTTCAAGGAATTATAGTTATAAGACTTTGACTTAAATTGTGCTTCAGTTTAGGGCTGGAGGTCAGTGGTACAGCATGCCTCTAACATGTTCAAAGCCCAGGTTGGTGTTCCAGCATAATGCACACAAGGGTACACACAAAGTAAGTATATTTAAAGAATTAGAATAGTTTGTAATCTGATCTCTACATACAATGAAAAATGTATGTAAACTTACTAGCAGAAGGGAATTTAACATATTTACAAATATTATGGGAGTGAAGTAATAAACTTCAAATAACAGATGGACCAAAAAAAAAATCATGAACAAACTGGACAAAAATCTTAAGTTTCAGGATAATGAAGACCTAATGTACCAAAGTTTATGAAATGCAAAATAAACAGTTCCTAGAATGAAGTTAGCAGCTATAAGTGGCTCTATTTAAAAAAATCTCAAATTAATTGTCTCAAATTAACCTAGGGAATCTAGGAAAAGAGGATCAACCTAAATTAAAAAAAAAACCCATGGAACAGAATGCAATTGGAGCAAAAGTAAATGAAGTAGAGAATTGAAAACGATCAAAAAATTACCACAGAATCAAAAGGGTAACTCATTGAAAATATCAACAATATTGAAAAAATACTTTATCTAAACAACCAACACAGAAACAGAGAAATCTCAGATGACAAAAATTAGAAATAAAAGGAAGACATCACTTTTAGCTTTGGAAAAACAGTACATTTCAAGGAAATAACCAGAACAAGTATATGTCAATAATTTTACATGTTTAGATGAGACAGGCAAAGTTGTAGAAAACTGTGAGTTAGCAGACTGATTAAAGATAAATGTAAACGAGCTAGAGAGATGGCTCAATAGTGAAGTGCATCTAGGATTCTTGCAGAAGATCACAGTCTATTTCCTAGCACTTTCATTAGGCAACTCAAAATCACCTATAACTATAGTTCCAGGGCATCTAGAATCTTCTGGCCTCTATAAGTCTCAATGTGAACACACATATAAACACATACATATACACATAATAATATTGCCACTTGAGGGTGCAGGTTGGGCAGACTGGGTGCAGGAGGCAGTTTGGGGGGCAGAACTGAGGGCTACCAAGAAACCTCATCCCAGAGAAACTCCCAGGAATCCACAAGGATGACCCCAGCTAAGACCCCTAGCAGAAGTGGAGAGGGTGCCTGAACTGGCCATCTACTGTAGTCAGATTGGTGACTACTCTAATCGTCATCATAGAACCTTCATCCAGTAACCGATGGAAGCAGATGCAGAGATCCACAGCCAAGCACTGGGCAGAGCTCTGTGAGTCCTCCTCCAGAAAGAGAGGAGGGATTGTACAAGTCAGAGCAGGTAAGGTCATAACGGGGGAACCTACAGAAGCAGCTGATCTGAGCTCCTGGTAGCTCATGGACTCTGAACGAACAGTTAGGTAGCTTGCATGGGACCAACCTAGCCCTCTGCATGTGGGTGACAGCTGTGTAGCTTGGTCTGTTTGTAAACGAAGCAATGAGATTAGGAGTTGTCCTTGGCACTTAGCTGGCTTTTGGGAACCTGTTCCTCATGCTGAATTACCTTGTCCAGCCTTGAAGCATAGTGAGGAGCTTAGTCCTACCTCAACTTTCAGGCCCATGGGAGGCATGCCCTGTTCTGAATGGAGATGGAGGAGTGGATGGGAAGGGGGATAGATGGGAGTTGCAGACAGTGATCAGTATGTAAAATAAAGGAAAAATGAAAATTAAAAAAATAAATAATGTAATGAACAAGAACGAACAAATTGAATTAGTAATTCAAAAATTTTCAATCTGGTAAAATTCACCAGCCTCTGAAAAAATTAATATCAACTCTCATGTATTTATACCTCCACATTTAACATAAAAACATTTAAAAAGTACAAGTGGAGACATTTCCTACTGTATATTTTGTTAAAGGTAATAATCTTAATATCAAAACCCAGGGGAAACTTAGGGCTATTCCAGGATTATTAAACAAAAGCTATTTATTTATGGATAAATAAAGATGCAAAACTATTACAGAAAAGTATAAGAAACCAAATACAATAGCAAATAAATATTTTTTTTATTTTCTCCTACATACAACGAAAGGTCTAGAAAATGTACAGAGAAAGAGGAATGGTTTCTTCGGGCTGTGAGAATCAGTGAATTATTGATAGATGCACAATAATTTGGGGTGAGAAACACATACTAAAACTACTAAACTGAACATTTTGAAAAAGGAGTTTTATTACACATAAGTTTTACCTTCTAAGAAAAATTAAAGCTGTGGTTTCAGATTTCATGTTTTTATGGATTTTAGATTGTGTGTGTGTGTGTGTGTGTGTGTGCGCACGCGCGCGCGTGTGTATGCATGTGCTTGTATCTTGCCCTTTTTCTTTTTTGAAAAAAGATATTTGTTTTTGTTTGTTGTTTGTTTTCTAAAAAGAGAAAGAGAGAAATCCTGTTAAGTCAGGCAGGTGGGGAGATGGAAGCATCAGGGGAGTTGTGGGAAGGGAAATCCTGATTAGAACATGCTGTGGGAAAATTTTTTTTGGGGGGGGGGGGGAAATGCTAGCAGTACAAGCCTCTTATTGCATGATTATTCTTAAAGATCATAATTAAGTCAAGGAGTCAATAACATGTTGTTCTCAATATTCTGATACTAACACTTTTGTCATCTCTTATTAGATTTTTTTTCTGTAGTTGTTCATTTAAAAAATAGAGACCCTCTTTTTATCATTTTATTGGTGTGATTGAGAAGTGATCTTTTCGGTAGGGTTACCTTTCCTTAGAAAAGTAATGGTCTGTCATCACAACAGCTGATTATGTGGTCGACATATGATCATAAGTGATTTACTCCAAATGAGTGCTGATTGAGGTAAGATTAGACTGTCATCAACATATCTAGCCACACTTCTCCCCTACCCACTGTCTTTTCAAATGTCCTAGTATTACAGAAAAAGCTGAGTGATAGGGAGCAGATGTTGGAGAAGATTTCTCATTCTTTTTTTCAGCACTTTTACTTTTCAATTGTGACATCTTCAAAATTTTGAGAAAATATTTCTTTTCATCTTTCTCACTGATTGCTTTTATCTTAAGGGACTAAGAGTTACTTGTCTGAAAAGTAACAGTGGGGGAACAGGACTGTATAATTAACCACTTTGCTTTCTATGAGTTCTCGCCTTGGCCGTCACTTGCATTTTTACAATATATGCATTTCTTTTGATATTGTTCAATGTGCAAAATCACTTAAGGTAAGGTTTCTGTAGTTCTTTATTACACATGAGTAAATGCTTATTTTATCTTTCCAGATATATTTTAAATATGCAACTACTCTGTAGTTGAAGTGACCTAAAGATCTGGATTGAGGCTAAAGTAGGTCTTGGATGTTTGTGCACGATAAGATTGATTCCTCACATGCATCATAGAAGAAAAAGTAGTATGATTATCTCAAACTCTGGTCTATATTTCAAATAAGTAAATGGTTGTTTTGATATCACATAACAAATTCTTGTACTAAAGTATAACTTACTTGGATCACTGGGGAACTATGAGACTCCCAAAGTCTACTTTTCATAGTGATACAGAGTGCCATTTAAGTGACATAACTATTACCTTTGAAAAAAGTGAAGTAATGACTGTGTCTAGATAGAAGGGGGCTAACATATTGAATCTTCATTGGTCTACCATCTGCCTTCCCGTTCTCCAAAGACAGGTATCCATCTTTCCAGAGTTACTTAATGAAAGTTGTGCTTGGATGCCAGAAGACGGAGAGCATTGGCCAGCCTTATGTAAATTCCTCAAGTGAACATCCACTATATACATCTCAGTGATATGTTAGAGACTTCCCATGCAAGGAAGGGAAGATAAAAATGGAGGCAACCTGTTTCTAATTTTCTATGAATTTAATGCTCAGTGCTCGAATTGTTCATCTGCCCCTATTCTCTGGAACGCAAGTCCTAATTTCATTTCATAATCACATGACAAAAAAGAAAAGGTCCATTTTATCACCTTTCCCTGGGTACATTCTATTTATGAAACACTGTTGCCTTCAGGATTCCTCAAAATCATGCATCAGTCACATTTTTAAACAGTCCTTTATAAACCTTTGTATTGATAATATTGGTACTCTTACCTCAGACCTGTCATTGAAATAAGTAGTGTAGAACTCTATCATGACCTCATAGATAGAGCCCTCTGCCTTAGGCTTGTCTAGCCTCTATACTTCTTGTTCTTACCTGAAGCCAGTTCCATTTAAGGCAGAACTAAATAATTGTTTGGGACAAGTGGTTAAACTTTGTAGAAATTACCCTCACAACTTGTGTGAGGAAACCTTAATAGTCAGCAAGTCCAGCTGTAGTGATTTTTCAAGTGGACACAGCCAAATTCATAAAAATGGTAGCAATTTGGCTTGGAGTATAGTCTTATAATCTGAACATCATTATAAGTAGGATGTAGTTAGAAAGTAATTTAGTTTATTCTGCAACCAAAGAATTACCAAATACAGTTATCTAAAACTCTTCAATAAATGTGCTGTGCAGAGAGTGGTCTGTCTCACAGTCTCAGCATGGGCACAAATGATCCAAAGGACTGTTCCCATGGCATCTTTACCAGTGTCCCCCTTTTCTGATAGATCTCCCACTAAATGCTTCATTTACATGAAGATTTGAGCACATGAAGTCTAATCATTTTTTATGGGATCATACCAAAGAAATCCCTAATTTTCTTATAGAATCCATTTTCCTTTTCTTATAGAGCAATATAACACACATTACCATATGTTCAATATGCTTGAATTCAACACAAATGACCTTCCTTTTTCTTTTGTACAAATAACCGAGGCCATGTTCTCCATGAAAGAATGCAGATGAAGGGGGTTCTCATAATACCCAGAAGATGTATATAAAGGCCAGAGACAGCTGGTTTTTTTTTTCTGTTTTCTGGGGTCTAAGAAGGGAAATGTCACCCTGTAATGGAAACTCCTACACAAAACATTTTACAATTCTTACTTTGAACATGATTGCATAAGGTCTTGATAATGATAGGATGCGAATTACTACCCATGAATTATATATGCTTGTGTGTAGAAAATGAACCTGCTATCACATATAGGGTAGTGTAATTCTGGACTAAATGTTAAGACAAGCTAATACTACACTGATTATACTAAGATGATTCAACAGCCATTGGTATTCTTAAACATTGGCACCTATCCTTCTAATATTACCTATGTTGCCTCTATACATTCTTATCTCTGTAACCTTTCAAAATTTCTTCTCCCTTCTCTCATAATTTCTTAGGACTTCCTATCATCTTCTCTGCCAACTTCCTCTTTCTGTCTTTGTTTGCCTCATCATTCTTAGGGTAGTATCCTATGGGTACAAAAAATGTTTCATCTAAATTATTTTGTTGTGTAGGCACTGATTTTGGCTATCTATCAAAAGAATAAGAAATCCTAGATTTCCAAATCACTCTAAAATTGCCTAAATCCATGTACGAACATTGTACCACAATATATCACCTTTATGGATCTTAAAAGAATTATGAATGAGAAGTGTTTATACATTCTATGGCAGTTTCTTTTGCTGACATTGAATGCAGTCAATCAGGAATTTGAAAATTTAAAGGTATGTATTGAAAAAAGGGTAGATAAGCATATGTGTGTGTATGTGTGTGTGTACACATTTATTGATGAACATGTAGGCAAACAGGTAATAGGCACAATATAAATGTATTATATTCTTTTATATAAATTACTTATAGATCTGACAAAGCCAGACACTCAATATTTTAGTGACTTGGTCCTCTACTTATGTACATATGCAATCAATGACCACTATTTTATAAGTATTCTCTAAGTCAGTGTTTCAATACTACCTTCCTATTCCTATTGAGTCTAAATTCAAAATATGATGAATACATTCCAATTACATCCAATTTAGAAGCCTTGTACAGTTTATTTTGAAAAAAATTCTATTTCTTTCTTTGGTAGTCATTTGTGGCATGGTTATAGCGCATCTACTGGATCAGTGATTGTCAAGCATTCAAGAATTTGTCAGTCCTCTTAAGAGTGCCCATCTCAATCAGAAGAGAGACATGACAAAGGGAAGCATTATGCCTCATTAAATTATATTACAGACGCTGCTGTGCTCCAATCTATAATTGAAAATAATTTTAAAATCACGCAAAAAATGGCCTCCTGTGAATTTTCTAACCTCTTCAAATTCAGACTGGGTTTTTAAGACATTTAATGATTTCATTATAGAGATAATCCATCCAGCCAGAAAAACAGTCTCTCTCCATTCTTAGAGCTGGAGCAGAAACATTAGCCAGAAAGTTGAAGTGTCAGGAAAGAAAAAAACAACTGACTCTTGAAGCTCTTTTTGGGAATCTGAACTTGGGAAGAATTTTGCTGTGTAAAGTGATGTCTGTGGCCACAAAGCCATCACACCCAGGAGGCCTTGTTGTTAGTGCCATAGAATGAGCACAGTTACATTATCTGCAGACTTCTCTTTCACTTCTAGAGGTTTTTGTTTTGTTTTGTTTTGTGTGTGTGTGTGTGTGTGTGTGTGTGTGTGTGTGTGTGTGTGTGTGCGCGCTGCGCTTTATGCCAGCTGAGGTTGAATCACATCCAGGAAACAGGAGAAAGTTTGCTTTACCCTGCAAAGGTACATTATAGGAATGACAGAAAGAACATCCAAGCCTCTGAGTTTCTGAGCTTGGTGGAGGGCTATGGAAGGAACATGGGTTTCAAATTCAGATCATCGCAGAACAGAAAGATGACTCTACCATACAGGAGCAGCGTGAAATCAAGCATAGTCTTTTGTCAGAGTTTCCAGCTCCACATTTCAGCTCTTCTATTCATGAGCTGTGCAAGACTGGGCAGGATATGTTATTTCTCAAACGCCTTGTTGCTTAATTCATAAAATGGGGATAATAATTGTAATTATTTCAGGAAACCACTGTGAAGATAAAGTGAGTACAACATCAAATATGTAGTAAGAGTTCAATAAATAACTAGAGGTGTGAGATTTCTTAAAATTCTTGGTTTACTAAATGAGACAACCCTTTTAACCCATTATCACAGTAGCTATACTTGCTTCAATTTTTACCTTTTAATTATGGTATAAAAAAATCTTCCTGCATTTCTTTGCTTATACTTTTACAAGCTCCTTATGTGTACATACTCCTTTAGAGTATGTAACAAAAACCCTTCAATTGAAAAAGGATCTCTGGCCTGGTGGTGGTGGTGCATGCCTTTAATCCCAGCACTCAGGAGGCAGAGCCAGGCAGATCTTTGTGAGTTTGAGGCCATTCTGGGCTACAGAGTGAGTTCCAGGAAAGGTACACAGAGAAACCCTGTTTCAAAAAACTAAAAAAAAAAGAAAAGAAAAGAAAGAAAGAAAGAAAGAAAAAGAAAAAAAGAAAGAAAGAAAGAAAGAAAGGAGAAAGGAAAAGTATCTCTGAAATAAAGCAAGAGTCATAAGTGAGCATAAGACACAGATTTTTAAAATAAGCATATAGGCAGATTACAAAAAATATAAGACAAGAGCGAAGTTAAGGAGAAAATAAACAAGCAAGTAGTGAGAATAAAGAGGAGGGTCGGTAGAAATGGGCAACCTCCTACCAGAGTGCATCCTTTTAGTCTTACGTTCGTTCATAATATCACCTTAATAAGGAGATTTGTTTTTTTTTTTTAAGTAGTGTGTTAGTAAAGGGCCCAAAATGAATTATGCTTAGCATTGCATTTTACTGAGGGAGCGATTACATGAATTCTAATACTAAACCATGCCTGATATCAATACAGGATGAAGTTCAGCATTTCCAGCAATAGCTTGAGACTGTATTAGAATTTTTGTCTAGAAACATTCATATAAAATAAGATAACAACAAGAAGGCATGAGATGAAGCACATTTCATTTGTCATTATTTCTTAGGGAAACTGAAAACACTGACTTACTTCTAAATTCTGTAAACATCCCAAAGTCCACATTATCAGATGTTAACTAGTTTAGTATATGATTTAGACTCTTCATTTTTTGGACATTTATTTACTTTAGATTTTTAATTAACAAATAGAAATTACATATTTTTTTTCCTTTTTTTTTTGGTTTTTTAAGACAAGGTTTCTCTGTGCAGCTTTGCACCTTTCCTGGAACTCACTCTGTAGCCCAGGCTGGCCTTGAACTCACAGAGATCCACCTGGCTCTGCCTCCCGAGTGCTGGGATTAAAGGCGTGCGCCACCACCGCCCGGCTCATAATTTTCATACATTATATTCTGATCACATTTCCCCCCAACTCTTTCCCATAACCCGAATTTCCACCTTCACCCAAATCCATGCTCATGTTTAAAATACAAAATATAGCAAAAATAAGCAAAGACCAATAAAAGCCAAAGAACATACATAGACACACACACACACACACACACTACACACACTCACACACACACACACAAAGTGGAAATCAAAACATACAAGCAAAAAATCAAGAAGACAAAAAATGTTCAAATGAACAAAAATGAGACAAGAAAATCTACAAAAGTAACACTGGATTTGTTTTGTGTTGGCCAGTAACTTTTGGGCATGGGGCCTATCCTGAAGTGTGATTGATATACCCTGTTGGCCACCATAGGAGAAAACTAATCTTTCTCCCAGTAGTTATCAATTACAGATAGCTTCTGAGTTAAGGGATGAAACCTGTGTCCACTTCCCTTGGAAAGGAAAACAGTGCTGGATTTCCATGTGTTTTACATCTGATTTTGAAGCAAAGTCTCACAGTGTTACTGGTTGTCCTGGAAATTACTATGTACCCAGGCTTACCTTTTACTCACTCAACCCTCCTGCTTCAGCCATCCTGGGTACTGAGATTATAGTCAAGAGCCATCATACTCAGCATATAATATTTAGTGCTGAAAGTAACATAGATCTCTAATAAAGAGTGACCTAAAGATTATTAGCAAATTAAATTCTATAAAACATTTTGCAACTCTAAGGTTAAGCCAGGTATTGTACTTTATAAACAGCTTGAAGTATGAAGCATAGCAGAATTATCATTATTAAAAACATTAGGCCAGAGAATGTAAAAATAAAAACAAAAATATACACACAAAGTATTTTATAGTACTGAAATCATTTCAGTTAGGAGAATCTATCTTAGTGATAATAAGAAGAGTTAAACAGGATATGAGCCAATAGAATTACAGACTTATGCTTTCATAAATTTCAGACACAGAAATAATCTCAGATAGGAGTCATCCAATGGCAACAATTACTAGTGCTATGTGCTTTTTTAGTGCACTGTTCTGAGTACCAGAATCCCCTTCAGTTACACATGAAAACTTCTTTGACATAAAAAAATGAAAGGAAAGGACAAAGGACTTCTAGCAAGGCTCACATAATCATCATCCAATACCATCTAGCAAAGTAAATTACTTCATATTATAGTTACTAACATGATGTATTCTCTTATTGTCTTATTTGGCCCTTGGGGCCATTGCTGATCAATGCACTATAATCAAAGGAGCGGGACACTCTGATCAAGCTCTGGAGCTGCCTTGAGTCTTGCCAGTTCTCTAGATTATTATGGAGTTACATGCATCCAGGTGTGGTGCAGAAAAATCTTCCCAATGGTCTACATTATGATGGCAATGTGCACATTTAATTGAGAATGTGTGAAGATGACTGGAGAGGTAAAAATACATCTCTCTCTCTCTCTCTCTCTCTCTCTGTGTGTGTGTGTGTGTGTGTGTATGTAGCTGAAGATTTCTTGTGTCCCATCCAGTCCACAGCTGCTCAGACTCAAGTAAACACACAGAGGCTTATATATTAATTAAAACTGCTTGGCCATTAGCTCAGGTTTACTACTGACTAGCTCTTACACTTAAATTCAGCCCATCTTCATTATCTATTTGTCGTCACACATTCCGTGACTTTACCTGTGTGCCATTATATGCTGTTCCCTGGACAGAAGACTGGCATCTCTTGACTCAGCCTTCCTCTTCCCAGAATTCTCCTTGTCTGCTTATCCTGCCTATACTTCCTGCCTGGCTACTGGCCAATAAGCATTTTATTTCTCAACCAATCACAGCAACACATTCACAACATACAGAACATCCCACAGCATATGTGTGTGTGTGTGTGTGTGTGTGTGTGTGTGTGTGTGTGTGTGTGT